>WNYA01001975.1:23783-53196 GCA_019512145.1 Engystomops pustulosus | reverse complement strand
TGAATCCTAACATCACCGGAGAAGAGGCTGCAGGACCTGGAGGGGATAAATCCTAACATCACAGGAGAAGAGGCTGCAGGACCTGGAGGAAATGAATCCTTACATCACAGGAGAAGAGGCTGCAGGACCTGGAGGAAGTGAATCCTAACATCACAGGAGAAGAGGCTTCAGGACCTGGAGGGAATAGGTGGCTCTTCCTACACCTTGTCCTGTACAGACTCCGCACCATTATATGAGCTGCAGGCCCTCTCCAAGGTGCTGAAAATGTTTAACCTCTCTAGTCTGTCGGTGGAGTCCTGCACAGGTCTTCATTATGGGGTTTTTCATGACCCGGTAATTGTCACACATCAAGTCCCATCAGCCCGGACCACGTCACAAGGAGGGGGAGAACATTCACAGGTAATAAGAGGAGGAGAGCTTTGCCAGAGGCCATGTGTCCTGCTGAGTGTCCTGCTGCTACTAACAACAGACACAAAGGATAACACTGGCTGCAGAGAGCACAGAGCACAGCAGTGTGAGGCCTGATTACACATCTCTCCAGGGACAGTACATAACACTGGCTGCAGAGAGCACAGCGCACAGCAGTGTGAGGTCTGATTACACATCTCTCCAGGGACAATACATAACACTGGCTGCAGAGAGCACAGAGCACAGCAGTGTGACGTCTGATTACACATCTCTCCAGGGACAATACATAACACTGGCTGCAGTGTGAAGTCTTATTACACATCTCTCCATGGCCAATACATAACAAACTGTCCGCAGATAGCACAGAGCCCGCAGGTGAGCGATTACACATCTGCTCCAGGGACATTAATACTAACACTGGCTGCAGGAGCACAAGAGCACAGTAGTTGAGGTTCTGATACACATCTCTCCAGGGACAGTACATAACACTGGCTGCAGAGCTCACAGAGCCACAGGTGTTGGTCTGACTTACATCTCTCAGGACCCCAAACATCTGCTGCAGATAGCACAGAGCAAGCATGTGGGTTGATATACACACATCTTTCCAGTGACAATCATAACACGGGCTGCAAGAGAGCACCGAGCCAGCATGTGAGGTTCTGATTAACAGCTCTCCATGGACATCATAACACTTGATGCAAGAGCACAGAAGCCACCAGCAGTGTAGGTCTGATTACACATCCCCCAGGGACAATACATAACACTGGCTGCAGAGAGCACAGAGCACAGCAGTGTGAGGTCTGATTACACATCTCTCCAGGGACAATACATAACACTGGCTGCAGAGAGCACAGAGCACAGCAGTGTGAGGTCTGATTACACATCTCTCCAGGGACAGTACATAACACTGGCTGCAGAGAGCACAGAGCACAGCAGTGTGAGGTCTGATTACACATCTCTCCAGGGACAATACATAACACTGGCTGCAGAGAGCACAGAGCACAGCAGTGTATGGATACTCCCACCCCCATGTACTTGTTGAAGCTACAATCCTGGAATATAAATCCATATATCACAGTCCTGCTGCTACTAACAACATGCTCAAAAGTCTGATTACACACATCTCCTGGGACAATACATAGCACTCTCTGTAGTCTGTATGGTCACTCCTGCTGATGGTTTCCCTTTAGGACCCCTGTATGCAGTCACCTCTAGATATTCCGGATGGGAGCTGTAATATTAGTTGTCACTTGTCTGGTGATGGATGAGTGGGATATCCCCTGGGGGTCACCCACCATGGAGGGGTCAGCAGGTAGCTATGAGGGGCGGGGGCTGCAGTGTATAATTAGAACATATTTGGGGATTTGGAGCATTAATCATTGAAGACGCTGCTGAGACGGGAGATTTTATTCCAAGACGTCATTTATCATTTATGTCCTATCCTGCAGCATTTCTTCCTAGATCTTCCTCCCATCAGGCTTAGATACATGGTTCATCAGACAGTATCACACAGGATGGGATTAGATACATGGTTCATCAGACAGTATCACACAGGATAGGATTAGATACATGGTTCATCAGACAGTATCACACAGGATAGGATTAGATACATGGTTCATCAGACAGTATCACACAGGATGGGATTAGATACATGGTTCATCAGACAGTATCACACAGGATAGGATTAGATACACAGCTCAGCAGACAGTATCACACATGATGGGATTAGATACATGGTTCATCAGACAGTATCACACAGGATAGGATTAGATACACAGCTCAGCAGACAGTATCATACAGGAGAGGATTAGATACACAGCTCAGCAGTCAGTATCACACAGGAGAGGATTAGATACACAGCTCAGCAGTCAGTATCACACAGGAGAGGATTAGATACACAGCTCAGCAGTCAGTATCATACAGGAGAGGATTAGATACACAGCTCAGCAGTCAGTATCACACATGAAAGGGTTAGATACACAGCTCAGCAGACACCATCACACATGATATGATTAGATACATTGCTAATCATGCAGTATCACACATTATGAGATTAGATACACGGCTCAGCAGGCTGTATCACACATGATGGGATTAGATACATGGTTCAGCTGGCAGTATCCCACAGGATAGCCAATAGATATCTGTGTATCTAAGCCCAAGCTGCTTCATCACCTCTTTGTTACAGGCTCCTCTTGACATGTACAGGGGTGTGGTCCTGGACCAGGGAGCCTCAGGGGCTCCTTGATGTGTCACCCCTACAGGAAACCTGTGATATAGAGGATATATTTTCGTTGGGGGCTGCAGCAGATTTTGCTTTGTGCTCCACCACCAGTAGGGGGCGTCCCTGTGATTTTTGCCCTTTGCCTCTGTCATTGGTTACTATTTATATTTTTACGTCCAGCGACGACCAATCCGCGCCACAAGCGGTTAACCCTTGCAGGCGGCCGCCATGTTTCTTTTGCAGTAATTAAGGAGTGGATGAAATCCATCGGCAGCTGCAGACGTCCACACAAAGCAGGAGGATAAACTTCCCCCAAATCCCAGAGCCGGGAGCATTTGCTGATTTTGCTCTCATGTAAAGCCCAGAAGATTAAAGGGACGCGCGGCGCGGATTGTAAATACTTCCCCGGCCTCAGTCTTCAGGATGAAGAAGGATTTAAGGGAGGGAACTGCTGCTTCAGATTTGTCCTAACAAGGTGATCAAAGGGAGAATGTGAGGCAGCGGAGAGAAGAACAGGGATTGTGCGGAAGGGACAAGGACCCCCAACACCTGTGCGGGGGAGGGAGGAGCGCCTGGGGAGCGCAGATAAGAGCCGCCACCACCTGCACACCCAGCGCCAACTTATCTCCAACATGAAAGGCAGATAAGGCGCCGTCAGATCAGCGCTAATCCCCCACTGGGGAGGATGTAGCAGAGCTGAGCTGCGCATTTTACTCTCAGTCTGCTCGATGTAACTTTTACTTTGAGAAACTTCTAGTTAGAATGAAAACTTCAGGTTAGCACAGATCATGGACAAGGTGGATCTTTTCTGGGTTTCTGCTTAAAAACAGATGGACCCAACATGAGCGGATCCAGTTCTGTCTCTGAATTTCGAGGAAAGATTACATGAATATTCAGTAGTAGTAGGGGGTCTCATCTACAAGTTTCTTTAGCCTCTGCATTCTTAATGACCTTATATGCACAATAGAGCAAACTCAGCTCTGCTACATCTGCTTTGCAAAGTCCTACATTACCTTTCCGCCTGGAATAGAAGTTGCCTCCCTGATTGAATAATGCGAACCTACACACGAAATAGCATCAAAACCCAAACAAATGGGGCACAAATGGTTCTGAATAAGAAACAAATGTTTCCTTTATTGAAATAGCTTCCAAAAGTGACAAATGAATGAAAGTATTTCCAGTGAAGATTCCAGAAAGATTTGCACTAGGAGTTTGCAGCAGTGAAGCGCTTGGCGTCTTACAGGTGCATGTATGAGGGTCTCCCCGGGGGTCTTGCAGTCTCTGAGACTTCTCCTTCCTATCATGGTCCAGGTTCGGCAGATATCAGCACATGCAGCCGGGACTTGGGGGTAAATGTGTGGGGGTACTCGGCTCTCAGTAATTATGTTTCTGCTGCATATACTCTGCGGATATGAATATTTATAAAACCACATCAAAGCTCAGAAGATAAAGGCCAAGTCTGAAGACGCGGCTTTAACAATGGAGCCGCGGCTGATCCCTCCTCTGGCTTTTCTGGATGAGTCTTTTGTCTTTTCAGTAAAGCCCTCGGAGACCCCCGAGCTGGAGATGGGAAGACTGGCTGCGGGACCGCTAAGCCCCCGCGCCAAAGCAGCTCTGACTACAGCTTCATCCAGCAGGGAGCCTAATACAAGAGCCAAGAGGGTCTGCGAGCCCCCCCCAGCAGGGAGCCTAATACAAGAGCCAAGAGGGTCTGCGAGCCCCCCCAGGGGATAACACGGAGATAGGGAAGACACAACCGCAAGGGATGGACATGCTGCACAGGAACAAGATCCAAAAAATTCTATTACAAGAACATTGTGTAGAGAGGAGCGCGAATTGCAAATTACTCTGCACAGAAAGGGCGCCATGACTTTCACTTAGAAGAACGACCAAATCATTCCTAATGTTTCCTCCCGCGAAAGTTGTGACATTTTACTCTGTAATGGCATCGAGCACTGCTGGGAATTTCCAGGGTGCCGACTGTACTTAAAGGGGACCGGTCCCAAAATATTTCCTGTACAGGGAGTGACCTGAGAAGTATTCAGCTCTACAGGTGCATAGAACACTCCAGCTATCAGGACCTCCTCCTGGACACACAGGTACATAGTGCAGAACACTCCAGCTATCAGGACCTCCTCCTGGACACACAGGTACATAGTGTACAACACTCCAGCTATCAGGACCTCCTCCTGGACACACAGGTACATAGTGTACAACACTCCAGCTATCAGGACCTCCTCCTGGACACACAGGTACATAGTGTACAACACTCCAGCTATCAGGACCTCCTCCTGGACACACAGGTACATAGTGCAGAACAGACTCTTCTGCTGCTGACACCTACAGGCATCCGGCACCAAATCAGAGAGACGGCGCCGTATCTGAATGGGATCGGGCTCGAAACACGAGATTGACACTTGAGATCCGGGCTCCGCGGAGGAGGGACACGAAAGTGACAGCGATTAGGAAAGATTGCGAGATCGATGGCGACTGATAACGAGGTGCAAACAAAGGAGAGGTATCGGAGACTTCCCGGATGAGGAGGGAGGGGCACAGGAAGGATCGAAGTTACCGTTGTGGGATATAGTTCGGGTAAAGCTGAAAAAAAAGTACAAGATTAAAAAGTTTTACAAAGGACCAGGACCTCGTGGATCGTATCATCCAGTGGTCACACCAGTCTGTCACGTAATGAAGCGCAAACCATACAACCCGAATATATATAGGATGTAGCCCTACAAATCCGTGCATCGCTATATACCGGGATATTAAAGGTCTGAGGGCGAACCCAGATATTACATGTCCAAGGTGGGAGACCCGGATATTACATGTCCAAGTGGGAGACCGGATTATTACATGTCCAGTGCAGGAGACCCAGATATTACATGTACGAGTGCAGGGAGACCCCGATATTACATGTCTGAGTGCAGGAGACCGATTATTACATGTCAAGTGTGGGGGAGACCCGGATATTACATGTCTGATCGGGGAGGGACATAGATATACATGTCCAAGTGCGAGACACGATTTACATGTCCGAGTGCGGAGACAAGATTTTTATTACATGTCTGCCTGCAGGAGACAACGATATTAATGTCCGAGTGCAGGAGAATAGATATTACATGTCCAAGGCAGAGACACAGAATTACATGTACGAGTGGCAGGAGACATAGATATTACATGGTCCAAGTGCAGGAGACACAGAATACGTCCGTGAGGAGAACCCGTATTACATGTCTGAGTGCAGGAGACCCAGATATTACATGTCCAAGTGGGGACCCGGATATTACTGTCTGGAGTGCGGAGAATAGAATACATGTCCAAGTGCGGGAGGGAGACCCCGATATACATGTGAGTGCAGGAGACACAATATTACATGTCTGACTGCAGGAGACCCGATTTACATGTCCGAGTGCGGGGACCCCGTATACATTGTCCGGAGTGCGATAGGACAGATATACAATGTCCGAGCTGCAGGAGACAGATATTACATGTACATAGTGCAGGAGACACAGATTTACATGTCCCGTGCAGGGACCCGATTATTACAGTCTGAGTGCAGGAGACCCCGATATTACATGTCCAAGTGTGGGAGGAGCACCGGATATACAGTCTGAGTGCGGGGAGACATAGATATTACATGTCCAGTGCGAGACCACGATATACATGTCGAGTGGGGAGGAACACAGAATTACGGTCTGACTGCAGGGAGAGAGACCCGATATTACATGTCACCCGAGTGCGGGAGCCGATTACATGCAGGTGCGATAGACACATAGATATTACATGTCAGTGCGGGAGACCCATTAATGTCCAAGTGCGGAGACCGATATACATGGCCTAGTGTAGGAGAAACACAGATATTCACATGTCGAGTGCGGGAGACGACCCCGATATTACATGTCCGAGTGCGATAGAAACAGATATTACATGTCCGAGTGCTGGAAGACCCCAGATATTACATGTTCAAGTGCGGAGAGCCCCGATATTACATGTCCGGGATGATGGAGGAGACCCGATATTACATGCCGATGGCGGGAGACACAGATAGTACATGTCCGAGTTGCGGGAGACCCCGGAGTATACATGTCCACAGATTGGGGAGCTGGTATTACATGTCAAGTGCGGGAGACACAGATATTACATGTCAGAGGTGAAGGGAGACACAGATATTACATGTCCGAGTGCAGAGACACAGTATTACATGTCCCAAGTGCGGTGGAGACACTGATATTACATGTCCGGTTGCAGGGAGACACAGATATTACTGTCCGCGTGCAGAGGACACAGATCATTACATGTCAAGTGCAGGAGACCGGATATTACCATGTCCGAGTGCAGCGACACAGATATTACACCCGGCCAAGTAAGGAGACTCCCAGAATTAACATGTGCAGTGCGGAAGACACAGATAGATTACTGTCCCGAGTGGCTGGAGACCCAGATTATTACATGTTACAAATGGCGGGTCGAGACCGGATATACATGTCACAAGTGCGGGGAGACCTGGATATTCATGTCAAGCGTCAGGACACACGATATACATTCCGAGTGGTGGAGATTGGAATATTACAATGATCAGATGCAAGGAGACACAGATATTGACCAGGTAACGAGTGCAGGAGACCCGAATATTACATGTCTGACTGCAGGAACCCAGATATTTACATTCCGACTGTCGGGAGACACAGATTATTACATGTCCAACCAGTAGACACCCAGTATTACATGTCACGTGCAGGAGACCCAATTATTACATGTCCAAGTGCGGGAGACCAGATTACATGCATTGAGGTGAAAGATCAGAGTAATGACAGTGGTACAAACACGAGGAGGTAGCTAGGAAGGAAGGGGAGCGAGAGTTGGAGGTAGTATTAAACAAAGAAAGGAACTGGAAGGATTATTTTAGCGAGGCCCTTCTTGAGGCGGGGGGGGGGGGGGAGACCGGGATAAAGTCGGATAGGCATAGCGATCGATAATTAATGCCGGAAGGAATGCGGGATGAGCGAATGATTACATGAATTCGAAGGGTCCAGGGGGGAACGAGATAGTTAAGTCCGGTAGTGGAGGAGAGCCGGATATGAACAAAAGTGTCCGCAGATGCAAGAGGGGACGCATACTGGTACATAGTGAGGGGGAGGCTACAGGAAGAGATCAGAACATGCGAATTAGTGAGGATGGAAATAGAAGGGCCGAGAGATATTACATGTCGAGTACGGGGAAGTAACAGTCCATCTGATATTTACATGTCACGATAGAGACTTACCGCCGGTGCGGAGATCCAGTAATTACATTTGCGAGTTGCATCATCGCAGCGATATTGCATGAAGGTGTGGGAACGGACTGAATATTATCAGTACCCAGTGCGGGAGGTCCCGCATATTAACATGTCCGAGTGCGGGAGACCAGTATGCATTCCATGTGACATTATTCTGTGCGAGTCCAGATGATGCATGCATGTCCGAGCGGGAGATTATGTCCGGTAGGCCGATAGCATGCCGTGGGAGGCGCCCGAGTATTACAGTCAGTGGCCGTAGTCAGTCCGCGTGCGGACCGGAATTAATGCGAGGCGAGACCCGTACATGGCCGTATGACTGGACCATTTCTGTCTGACGTGAGGGTACTGGCTTATACATGCCTCCCGAGTGCAGGAGACACAGATATTACATGTCCCAGTGCGGCGAGACATGAGATATTACATGTCGAGTGCGGAGAGACCGCGATATTACATTAGCGTGCGGGAGAGACCCGATTACATGTCGCAGTGCGGGGCGTCACAATATGATTACAGTCCGTGCAGGAGATCTCAGATATTACTGTCGAGTAGACGGAGACCCCAGATATTACAGCTCTCTCGAGTGCGGGAGACCCAGATATTAATGTCCGAGTGCAGATAGACCCAGATATTACATGTCTGATGGTCGGGAAGATCCAATATTGCAGTCCGAGTGCGGGCAGACCGCATATTACATGCAGTGCGGAGGCACACAGAATTACCATGTCCGAGTGGCAGGAGACTCAGACTATTCACATGTCCGAGTGTCAGGAGCCCAATATACATGTCCGGTGCGGGAGACCCAGATATACATGTCGAGTGCAGGTAGACCCCAGATGATTACATGTTCTGAGTGCGGGAGTCCGATTAATGCTGTCGATGTGCGGGAGACCCCAGATTTCATTTCCGAGTGGCGACCGCCTGCCATTGCGCCGCAGATATTCAGTCCGTCGTCGCAGTACATGGCGAGTAGGGAGACCCAGAATATAATCGATGCTGGGTAGAGTATGTCCAGGGGAGACCCAGATATTACATGTCTGAGTGCCGGGCCCCCAGAATACACTGAGTACCGAGACAATTTGCATGTCCGAGTGCGGGAGATCCATATATTGCATGGTCGAGACTAGCTGCAGAATGCCTGAATATACATGTCCGAGTGCGGGGGCCCGGATATTCATGTCCGAGTGCGGGGGAGACTCCGGATATTAACAGGTCCACGGTGCGATAGACCCGGATATAACATTGGGTTCCGAGTGCGTGGATGAGACCATGATATTAAGTCCGATGGTGCGAGCGAGACACGATATACCTGTCTGAGTGCGGGAGATCCAGATATTCATCAGTCCGAGTGGGAGGAACACGATATTACATTGCCGAGTGTCGGGAGACAGATGACTCGTGAGGAGAACAGATATTACATGTCCTAGTGCGGTAGCCCGGATTTATTACATGTCCGAGTGGGGAGACCGAGATATTACAGTCCTAGCGGACGACAGTACGGACAGTGCCAGAGACTCAAGTATTCAGCGGTGCGACCTCGCCATGTACGAGCCGATTTAAAGCTACCTCGAGCACCCCTCACCAAGGTGTAACACTAAATGTCCGAGGGCGGAGGAGACACGAGATTTACATGTCCGAGTTGCAGAGTACTCCGTATATCATGCCGCAGTGCAGCTGACTCGATATTACCTGTCCGAGTGCAGGGACCCGGAATTACATTTCGAGTGCGGGAGACCCGAATTTCAGTGTCCGTGCGGGAGACCAGATATAATGTCTGACTGCAGGTACCCCGATATTACATGTCGAGGTGCGGGAGATCCAGATATTACAATGTCCGAGGCGGAGACAGATTTCGTCTAGGGAGGAAGGATATTACATGTCCGGAGTGCGGAGACAAGGATATGACCATGTAGAGTCGGGAGACCCAAGATAGATATTACATGTACCGACGTGCGGAAGACCCCGCATATCACATGTACGAAAGTGCGTGGAGACTAAGATATAAAGTCCGAGTGCAGAGACCCCGATCTTACATGTCCAGCCTAGTGCGGGAGACCGGATATTACATATAGGAATGTAGCTCTACAAACCCGTGTATAATAACAGGACGTAAAAACGACAAACCCGTATATAACCAGTAGAGCCTGGATGTTATGCATAGTGACCTGTGTAGGTCCAGGGGAGGACGGTCCGATAGATGGGTGGTGGTACATATGTACATGTGTGTCCAGGAGGAGGTCCTGAAAGATGGGGTTGTGCCACTATGTACTGTGTGTACAGGAGGAGGTCCGATAGCTGGAAGGTTCTGAAATATGTACCTGTGTGTGTCAGGAGGGGTTCATGATAGCTGGAATTGTTACGCACTATTTGACAGTGGTCCAGAGGAGGTCCTGATAGCTGGAGTGTTTCCCTCTGCACTAGGTACATGTGGTCAGGAGGAGGTACTGGATAGCTGGAGGTTGTACAACTATGATACTGGTGTGTTCCAGGAGGAGGTGCCTGATAGCTGGATTGTTCTGCACTTGTACCTGTGTGTCAGGCGGACGTTACGTCTGATAGATGGAGGGGTGTACCCTAGTACCGTGTGTCCAGGAGGAGGTCCTGATGCTGGATTAGTTCTGTCACTATGTACCTTGCGGGTTGTCCAGGAGGGAGGTTTTCCCCTGATAGCTGGAGGTGTTGTACACTATTTGTACCTGTGTGTCCAGGAGGAGGAGGTCCTGATAGATGGAGTGTTTCTACTATGTACCTGGGTGTCCGGAGAAGGTCCTGAATAGCTGGGATGGTTGTAACACTAGTACTGTGTGTCCAGGAAGGAGTCCTGCAGCTGGAGGTTGTGTACACTATTTCCTGTGGGTCCAGGAGGAGGTCCTGATAGCTGATTGTTTGCACTATGTAACCTGTGGGTCCAGGAGGATCAGGTCCTGATAGCTGGATTGTCTTGCACTATGTACTGTGGTCCAGGAGGAAAGGAGGGCTCCTGATAGCTTGATTGTTCTGCACTATGTACCTGTGTGTCCGGATGGAGGTAGGGTCTGATAGGCTGGAGTGTTGTTGCAACTATAGTCCGTGGGTTCTGGAGGAGGAATGGGATAGCTGGTAGTGTGTGTGCACATGTCCTGTGTGTCCAGGAGGATGGTAATGATAGATTGGAGTGTTGATACACTATGTAACTGTGGTGTCCAGGAGGAGGGTCACTGATAGGGAGTTCTGCACTATGTACCTGTGTGTCCAGGAGGACGGTAAGGTATAGCGGAGTGTGGTAAACTATTGTACCGTTGTGTCCAGGAAGGAGGTCCTGAAGCTGGATTGCTTCTGCACTATGTACCTGTGTTTCCAGGAGGAGGTAATTGATGCTGGATTTTCTGCAATATGTACCTGTGTGTCCGGAGGAGTTCCCTGATTAGATGGAGTGTTGTTGCCACTATGTACCTGTGTGTTCTGGAGGAGGTGCTGCTGAGATGCTGGCCGTGTGTGCAACTATGCCTGTGTGTCAGGAGGAGGTACTGCAGAGGGAGTGGTGTACACTATTGTGACCTGTGTGTACAGGAGGGGTCCTGATAGCTGGATTGTTTGCCACTATGTACTGTGGTAAAGGAGGAGGTCCTGATAGCTGGAAGTGTGTAAACTATGACCTGTGTGTCCGCGAGGAGCGTCCTGCTAGCTGGATGTTATGCATAGGTACCTGTTGTGTCCAGGAGGATGGTCTGATAGCTGGAGTTGTTGTACCAATATGTACCTGTGAGTCCCCAGGAGGACCCCCCCCCCCGGTCCTGATCAGCCTGGAGTGTTGCTTACCCCCACTTGACGGTGTTCAGGAGTCCGGTCCTACCCGATAGCCTTGATTTGTTGGCACTACCTCATCGTACCTGTGTGTCCAAGGCCCCGCGATGCTCCGACGCCATAGCTGAGTGTTGTAACTAGGGTTAACTGGTTGTGTAAAGGAAGGAGGTCCTGATAGCTGGAAGTGTTGTACACTATGTAACCTGTGTGTCAAGTGAGGAAGGTCCTGATAGATGGATTGTCTGCCAATATGTACCTGTGTTGTCCAGGGGGGTCCTGATAGCTGGAGTGTTGTACTCTATGTACCTGTGTGTCCAGGGAGGAGGTCTGATAGCATGGAGTGTTGTACACTATTACTGTGTGTCCAGGAGGAGGTCACGTAGCTGGAGTGTGACACTATGTACCTGTGTGTCCAGGAGAGGTAAGGGATAGCTGGGAGTGGGGTAAAATATGTAAAGGTGGGGAAGGAGGAAAAGGTCATGGATGCCTGGAAGGTTCTGCACTGTGTAACGGTGTGTCCAGGAGGAGGTTCCTGATAGCTGGAGTGTTCTAGGCCACCTTCGAGCAGAATACTTTCAGGTACACTCACCTGTACAGGAATATTTTGGACCGGTCCCCATTTAAGTACAGGCATTCGTCAAACCCTGGGAAATTCCCCCGCAGTGCTCGATGCCCACAGAGAGTAAAATGTCACAACTTTCGCGGGAGGAAACATTAGGCATGATGGCGTTCTTCTAAGGAAAGTAATGCCCCTTTCTGTGCAGAGTAATTTGCAATTTGCACGAGGGACAAGCCGGGAATCGCTGAAGGAAATTTCTATCGAAACAATTTACATCCTTAAAGAAGAAGAAAATGGTAAATGTCCTGCAAATCCGAAAGCGGCTCCTGGTGTAACCCCTTCTCTGCCAGGCGGCTCAGACTGTCAGGACGGATGGATGCAGGACCAGGCTGGTACCGGGGGGTCTCATCCCTATCACTCTGTGGCACAGGCTGCGCAGGACCAGGATATACGTAATATGTGTCAGCTCAGACAGTTCTTTCCTAGGGTCAGTAACACAATCAACATGCACGGAGTCGTCTGCCACGTGTGGCCCCACAATGTACAGGAGTCACCCTCCCGGGATGTCAGACAGTGATGAGACCCAGATATTACATGTCCGAGTGCAGGAGACCCCGATATTACATGTCTGATTGCGGGGGAGGAGGAACCCAGATTTACATGTCCGAGGCGGGAGACCCCGATATTACACATGATCCGCGTGCGGGAGACCCCGGTATTACATGTCGAGGCGGGACCCCGGTATTCATGTCCGCCGCGAGTGCGGGAGATTCCCCGACTCTACAGTCCGATGTGCAGGGAAAAGAGATACATGTCCGAGTGCTGGCGACCCCGATATTACATGTCCGATGGCGGGAGAGACCCGGTCTGACACTGTCTGATGCGGGAGGACCCAATATTACATGTCTGCGTGCAGGAGACCCAGATTATTCCCGGTCCGAGGGCAGGAGACACAGATACTAAATGTCCGAGGGGCGAGGAAGAGCGACCCCAGAATTAAGGGTGCCGAGGCGAGAGACCCCCAGATATTAATGTATGAGTGCGAGAAGACCCTGATTATTCATGTATGAGTGCGAGAGACCAGATATTACAGTCCAAGTGCGAGAAGAACCCAGATATTAAATGTCCGAGTTGCAGGAAGAGGACCCTGGATATTACATGGTCTGAGTGCAGGCGACCCGATATATTACATGTCCGGTGAAGGGACCAGATTATTACATGTCCGAGTGCGGAGACCCAGATATTACAGTCCGAGAGTGCCGGAAGAGACCAGCTAACTAGTCTGAGTGCGCGAGACCCTGATATAAATGTGTCATATTTAGTGCGAGAGCCCAGATATTACCTGTCCGAGTGCGAGAGACCCAGATATACAGTACGAGTCGGGAGATTCGATATAATGTCTGAGTGCGGGAGACACAGCGATGGACATGCCGGTGCAGGAGACATGGATATACATGGTCTGAGTGCGAAGAGGACCGAGTATTACATGTCCGAGTTGCAGGAGACTCCAGATATTACATGTACAGTGCGTGAGCGGAACAGAGATTACATGTCCGCGTGCGGGAGCGAGATCAGATTATACCATGTACTGAGTGCGGGCAGACCAGAATTACATGTACGGAGGTGCAGGAGACCTGGATATTACATTCTGCGTGCGGGGCGACCCAGATAGATATTACATGTCCGAGTGCAGGAGGACCCAGATCGGACATGTACTGGCTTGCGAAGAGACACCAAGCTTCTTACATGTCCGAGTGCAGGAGACAACAGATATGACATGTCCGAGTGAAGGAGACCCCGGATTAACATGTTTGAAGTGCAGGGAAAAAGATATGCATTCGATGCGGGAGACCCGGATATTATTGAACATTTGTGAATTGCGCTGTAACTTGCAGGATGAGTCTGGTCTTCAGGTTCTCGGTTCCCGCTGAGGTTTTGCTCCATTGTCTTTATGTTCTTTACTCACACTGTCGTCTGGTGACCTGTCTAAACTGAGGAACTAAAATCGCGGAGCGCCTAGCCCCGTAGCTCGGACGGAGCCCTGGGTGCGGGAGGAGGAAGTTATTTTCATTAAGGGATTATTAGTAATAAGCTCCGGTCTCCGCACATAAATGCTAATATCTTCCTTAAAGCCAATTTAGGACGCACTCGCTCCATGCTGCTCCTTTCTCTGTGTTTATGCCATAATTTCCTTTCCTCTCCCTGGTTTTATCTGCTGTAATGTTCTCTAAGAGGTTTCCTGATGGGAGACAAATAGAAGCTCCGCAGAACAGCCTGGGAATCCGGAGGCTCATGTAAGGGCTTCGCACAGAGCATCATGGACTGGCACATGGAGAGGGGGGAGTAGTGGCGGCTTTCAGGAAGTGTCCTCTACTACAGCGATGGTGGCACAAGCGTAATGTCATCCAATTACCAGGGTTATTTCTCTTCTTATAGGACACTGCCTCTCCACCCTGCACAGACTTATCCTCCAGGAATGGATACTATACCCAGTGACAGGAGGATCTACCTGCTGCACAGGACAATGCCTCTCCACCCTGCACAGACTTATCCTCCAGGAATGGATACTATACCCAGTGACAGGAGGATCTACCTGCTGCACAGGACACTGCCTCTCCACCTGCAAGACTATCCTCCCGGAAGTGGTTCTCTAACCAGTGACAAGCGGAGCTACCTGTGCCACAGGGACAGGCCTCTCCACCCTCAGACTTATCCTCCCGGATGGATACTATACCCAGTGACAGGAGGATCTACCTGCTGCACAGGACACTGCCCCTTCACCCTGCACAGACTTATCCTCCCGGAATGGATACTATTACCCAGTTTGAACCGGAGATTCGACCTGCGGACAAAGGAAACGACTCTGCTGCCACCCTGAACCAGACTTATCCGCACCAGGATGGATATATACCCAGTTGACGGGAGGATCTACCATGCTGCACAGGACACTGCACTGCACCTGCCCCTAGGAACATGGGCAGAAGGTACAGTGTTGCACGTGGGCCAGAAGAGGAGATGATTGATCAATGTGGATTAATAGTGATTTCTTTGTTCAAGGGGGGCCTCACTATTACAATCTGTAAAGGGATGCAACATTTTTGTCTACTTCCTGGTTGCAGTGGTATGTCCCCATATCCCAGGTCTCAGCTATCATCCCCCTTCATTGCTACGTAATATCACACGGATGAAGGCAACAATCACTCAGGACTGAGGCCCCCATAGCAAGGGCAAGGCATAGCACATTTCCCCTCGGTCTTTGCCCGTCCCATACTAACAGCGATGGCAGCGCAATCCTCGGATGCCCTATTGGCGCCCCATAGCACACCCCAGCGTAGGCAGCGCACATCCCTCGGATTCCTGCCCATAGCACAGGAGCAGCGGCAACCAACCCCTGGAGTTTGGCACCAGTAAGCAAAAGGACGCAAGGCGAAGAAGTAAAATAGGATGCCCCCATAGCACAGGAGGCCGGCCACATCCCCCCTTGGATCGTCTCCATCGCAACAGGGAGGCAGCGCACATCAATCGGAATGCTTGTCCCCCAGTAGACAGGAGCGTGGAAGCGCAATCCCCACAGGGATGCCCCTATAGCACAGAGGCAAGCGCACAAACCCCTCGGATTGGCCCCGTAGCACAGGAAGTCAGCGCACATCCAATCAGATGCCGCCTTAGCACGGAGGGCCAGCAACACATTCCCCTCGGATGCTCATAGTCACAGGAGCAGCGCATCATTTCCCTGTGTGGAGACCAGGCCTAGCACAGGGATTGCAGCGAAAACTGTCGCATCGGATGCCTCATAGCACAGGAGGTCAGCGCAACATCCACTCGTATGCCCCTGAGCCACCGGATAGTCCAGGCAGCGCAACATCACTCCATCGAATGCCATAGCACAAGAAGAAAAGCAGCGCACACCCCCCTAGAGTGCACCCAGTAGCACAGGAGGCAGCGCAAACCTCCTAGGTGGCCATAGCACAGGAAAGGCAAACGCAGCACCCCTCGGGAGTGCTCCAGAGCACAGCGTGAGGCGCGTACACCAACGCCCTTCGGGACGGGACCTCCAGAGCACAGGAGCTCTTCCAGGCTACTGGCAGGCGCAGACAATACCTCCCGCTGATGGCTCACCATAGATAGCAAGCAGGGATATGGCAGCGCCCACCCCCTAGGATGCTCCATGCATACAGGAGGCCGGCCCTATGCCATCACCTCGGATGATCAATAGCTAAGGATTAGGCGCGCACACCCACCTGCGGGAGGCTCCAATAGCACAGGCTTTGGGGCAGCGCACATCCCTCGGATGCTCATGAGCACAGGATAAGGAGCAGGCACACATCCCTTCGTGATCACCTAATGAACGCATCAGGAGGCAGCGACACCTCCTCGGATGCTCATCGCACAGGATTTTATAGGGATGGGCGTAGCGCACAACCCCAGCGGAAGCGCTCCATAGAACAGGAGGCAGTGCACATGCCGCTCGGGGATGCTCCCATAGCGACACGATGGCAGCGTTTCCCATTCCCCTCTGAAGATGCCTAATATGCACAGGAGCTTGAATGCTGACACATCTCCTCGGATGACCCATAGCAGAAAGGCGAGGCCTGCGCACATCCTCTCGGATGCCCAATCAAGGAGGGCCGGAGAAAATCCCCTCGGATCCTTTTCATAGCACAGTTTAGGAAAGGCGCACTATCCCATCAGCGTCCCCAATTATCACAGAGAGGTAGGTCGCACATACCACTCGGGATGCTCCCTAGCACAGGACGGTCATCCACACCCCCTCAGGATGCCTAGGCACCGTGAGGCAGCGCACATCCCCTCGGGGATTGCCTCATAGAACAGGAATGGCCGCGCACATTCCACCTCGGATGCCTCCATTATGGCACAAGAGGCAGGCGCACATTCACCTTGGATGAATCATGCAACAGGATGGCAGGCGCCATCCCCCTCGGATGCTATGCCACAGGACGAGCGCGCGAAGTATCCCTAGGATATTGCCCAGCATTGCAACAGGAGAGCAGCGCACATCCCGTCGGATGTCCCATAGCTACAGGATAGTCAAGCACGTGCACACACCCCCTCGGATGCTCATGCACCATGTAGGCGGAGAAGCGCACATCCACGGATGCCCCATACCACAGGACTGGCAAGCGCACATCCCCTGGAGCCTCCCCAGTAGCACAAGAGGCAGCACAATCCCTTGGATGCCTCAGAGCACATGAAGGAGGCGCACTCCCAAGGGATTGCCCCATAGCACAGGATGGCAGTGCACATGTCCTCCTTGGATGCCTTATTAGAGACATGGGAGGCAGCGCACATCCCCCGGATGCCCCATAGCACAGGAGGCAGCGCACATCCCCTTGGATGCCTATACAAAGGACGCGGATGGAGACGCACATCCCCTCGGATGCCCCATAGCACAGGAGGCAGCGCACATCCCCTCGGATGCCCCATAGCACAGGAGGCAGTTGACATCCCTTGGATGCCCATAGCACAGGAAGCAGGACATCCCATCGGTATGACCTCTAGCAAAAGGATGGGCAGCCACATACCCTCGGAAGTTGCCCCATAGAAAGGAGGGCAGCGCACATCCCGCTAGGAGCCCGCCATAGCAACGAGACAGGCCCGCACAACACGCCCTCGGTATGCCTCCCTAGCCCCGGGAAAGGATCGCCACAGTCCGCTCATATCCTCATAGAACAGGAGGCACAGCGTCACACCTACTCAGGGTGTATCTACATTAGCACAGGAGGCAGCGCCCATCCCCTCGGATGCCCTCCGCAATAGCACAAGGAGCAGCGCACATCCACTCGGATGACCCCATAGCACAGGGAGGCCAGCGCACACCTCCCCATCGGATGCTCCTAGCACAGGAGGCAGCGCACACCTCCTCGGATGCTCCATAGCACAGGAGGCAGCGCACACCCCCTCGGGATGCTCCCATAGCCACAGGAGCAGCGACACATCCCCTCGTGATGCCTCATAGCACAGGAGGCACGCGCACACCCCCTCGGATGTCCATAAGCACAGGAGGCAGCGCACATCCCCTCGATGCATCATAGAACAGACGGGCAGCGCACATTCACCTAAGGATTGCTCATGCACAGGACGCAGGCGCACATAACCTAGGAGGCACCATACAACACGGAGGGCCGCGCACACCACTCGGATGCTCCATGCACAGGAGGTCAGCAGGCACACCATCCTCGGCATGAATCATCGAAAAGGAGCCAGCGCACAACCAGCCCATCGGATGCTCATAGCACAGGACGCACGCGCAGCATCCACAGGCATGCTCACTAGCACAGGAGGCAGAGCACCCCCACCCCTCGGAGCTCCATAGCACAGGCGGCCAGGCACATCCCCTCGATTGCCCCAGCACCGGCCCGGCGCGCACATACGCCCCGGATGCCCCATAGCCACAGGAGGGCAGTGCACATCCCCTCGGATGCTCCATAGCACAGGAGGCAGCACACATCCCCTCGGATGCCCCATAGCACAGGAGGCAGCGCACATCCCCTCGGATGCTCCATCGCACAGGACGACAGAGAACATCCCCTCCTGACCCATAGCCCAGGAGGCAGTGCACTCCCTCGGATGCTCCAGAGACGGAGGGGACCAGAACACGATCCCCCTCGGAGCCCATTAGACACAGGAGGCAGCGGCACATCCCCACGGATGCTCCATAGCACAGGAGGCCGTGCACATATCCCCTCGGATGATCATAGCACAGGAGGCCAGCGCACATCCCCGGATGCTCCTTCGCAAAGGATGGCAGAGCACACCCCCTCGGATGCCTCCATCGCAAAGGAGGAGCACAGCAGCAGCATACCCTTGTAAACACTGTAAGATTATAAGTTTCCCGTCATTCTTCGTTGTGATATTAGACTTCTCGAAACACCTCGTCACCCGGAGGACACCGCGCTACGCCTCTCTTCCCCATGTTCTGTAATAGCATTTATTTTGGTATCTTGTTCCTGTGCAGCATGTCCATCCCTTGCGGTTGTGTCTCCCTATCGTCGTGTTCCCCCCTGGGGGGTCGCAGACCCTCTTGGCTCTTGGTATTAGGCTCCCGCTGGTATGGCTTGTCGATCAGAGCTCTGTTGACGGGGGCCTTATCGGTCCCAGGAGCACCAGTCTTCCCA
Source organism: Engystomops pustulosus (assembly GCA_019512145.1). NCBI lineage: Eukaryota > Metazoa > Chordata > Amphibia > Anura > Leptodactylidae > Engystomops > Engystomops pustulosus. Next base: position 33,814 of record WNYA01001975.1, on the reverse strand, counting down.
AGGTCCAGTCGGGGGTTCTACCGAGGGCTGTAATGATAAGACAAAGACTCATCCAGAAAAAGCAAAAGGAGGACGCCGCGGCTTCCATTGTTCGAAAGCGAGTCTTCAGACTTGCCTTTATCTTCTGAGCTTTATGTAGTGTTTATTAAATATTCATATTCCGATCGTTAGGCAAGCGCAGAAGACATACTCTACTGAGAGCTGAGGAACCCCCACACATTTACCCCCCAGTCCCGGCTGCCATGTGCTGAATCTGCCGAACATGGCCCAGGATAGGAAGTGAGATGGCTCAGAGTCTGGAGACCCCCGGGGATCCCTCAATAAAGGACCTGTAAGACGGCAAGCGCTATCCCTGCTGACAAACTGCTCGTGGCATAATCCTTCTGGAATCTTCCACTGTGAAATACTTCATTCATTGGTCACTTTGAACGATTTCCATAAAGGAAAACATTTGTTTCTTATTCAGACCCATTTGTGCCCCATTTTGTTTGAGGTTTTGAGTTTGCTAACTTTGTGTGTAGGGTTCGCATATGATTCAATCGGAGGCAACTTCTCCAGGCGGAAAAATTAATGTAGGAAGTTTTAGCACAGCAGATAGTAGCAGAGCTGCGATAGTTTTGCTCTGTAATGAGTAGCATATAAAGGTTCACCAATTCTGTAGGAGCTGAATTCGTTGCAGGTATTGAAGAACATGGGGATTCAGACTCAGCTGATAGTAGAGACCCCCTAGGATGTAGGATTCGGGGACTATTTAACCAACACAAACCTTAAATTTTGGTAACTTAGCGCCACTATTGTGAAGCCCTAATGATGAAGCACTACATCCAAGACCTGTATTGGCACAGCTTGACCTTGACATGTACGTTGCTCAAGCCATCGCCAATATACTGACCAGTAGGTACTTGACTTGGTTCCATGATCAACCCTCTCAAAGACCGTAGGTAACTTGACCTTAGTGTTTAGTATCCTTGATCTAACAGACCAAACTACACGTCTTAGGTTAAGCATGACCATGTACGCCTTAGATTTCAAAGTCAACCCAACCGTCTAGCTAAGGATTATGTTTAACTTGACTGTGATCCATGGTAAAAGAACACGCCTCTAATAACCTGTCTTATAGAATGAGGGACGGCTCTTGTACCTATGTACCTCGATTACAACCATGCTCAAATCCGTTTTCCGCTTTGGTACCTGGACCTATTTACCAGATGACAACCATATCAAGACTGGTACGGTACTTGGAACATTGGACCACCTGAGGCAGACACACCCTCCCGTCATCTTGGTTACGTTGGCACCTCTGTGTGTACCCTCGATCAACATCCAACGTCCTCGAGTAACTTGGACCTTGTACATGATCACAGCCAGTCCAATCGTTCCAGGTACTTTTTATGTTGACCTCTTAGTACCCTGGATCACCACCACAACCGTCTAGGGTTTACTTGACGTGGACTAGACTAACCACCCAACCGTTAGGTTACTTGACTGTTTATTAGTTTGTTACCCAGTACTATTACCACCACGCCAACGATCTGATATCTGTTGTTAGAAACCGTTTTGGTAACTCTAGTGAAAGCTAAACACCCGCCAATAAACTAGGCGGGAAACCTAAATGTATGGGTAATGTGGGAAGGCCACAGCGTTTATTAACAACCTCAGATAACCAGTTATGTAACGTTATATTGTCTCACTTAATAACCCGCAATTTCCCGGCCTATTGCTCGGCTGGTCCGGCTCGGGCGTATTCAAAATCTTGGGAAACGACTTCGCCTCTAACGAAGGATGTACCGGAAAAAGAGATAATGGCGGGCTGCTGCCCTGCACCCCAGGCAATAGGGGCCATCTTCCAGCGCCTGTAGGGCCTGGCTTGTACCGGGGTCGCAGCTTTGGCGATGAGAGCCAACTGTCGGCCCACAGACGGGTAAAACCGTCACCAGACCGCGGATTAGAAGCCAAGTCTCGAACCAAGACAAATATTCTGGAAGAGTCAGGGTGGCCAGGGGAGAGGTGTGCAATTTCTCATGAGCCTCTTCGGTCCAGGTGGGACAGAAGGAAAGCGAGGGCCCCCCCACTGTGACCTTCGGACTATTTACAACCTAGGTGCGCGTGTCGCCAATTATACCCGACCCCCCCCCACCGCACTCCGTGTGACCTCCCACGGGAGAGGAGTAACGGGCACACCCCACCAAGCTCTAGACAGAAGGCATTGTTGAAAACACTCCTCAACCATACCGACAAGTCCTCCGCCCCTTTCAGCTATTAGTGCTGTGCTGGGGCTTGTTGTTATACTATAGAGAATATTCATGTACTCTTAGCCTCAAATTCAAGAGACATGACACTGGATCCGTCATGTGGGTCATCATCTGTAGTTCAAGCAGGAACCTCAGGAACGATCCAACTTGTTCATGCTATGAGCTAACCTGACGGTTTTCATTCTAAGTAGAAGTTCTCGGTTGTAAATGAGCGGTTTGTGTATTTTTCGATATTAGCTTCTCTTCTCATAAGTAAAAGTTTACATCGGAGCATGGATCTGAGGTAAACGATGCCGTCATTACTCAGATCTGCTTACCTCCTTCCCCAGTGCACAATGCGACTCCATGCCAGCACCCTGACACGCTGTGGAGCGTGCCACCGCTGGAACTAATTTAGCCAAGACGTAGGGATGTGATACATATCCCACATACGAGCTCCGTGTCGCCCCTTGATCGCACCCCTTCATCTTATCTTCCAGCTATATAAGTATGTGTACTTGGCTAAATACAAGTCACGATGACACGTAAATGTGTTATGCATGTTCGCAAGTGGGTGGAACGAGGGTTCTCGAAGGATGCCAGGGGATTGGAGTTTGGGAGCCATCCAATGATCAGACAATTTGAAATTGTACTTCACAAGATTGCCCACAACTATTATGTACTTAATGGCGCGGGAGCGACTCCTGTGCGCCTACGACTCGAGAGAAGCGGGGCCCTGGGGACCGGACAGGGCATTTGGTGATGTCGTTGGATTGCGGTTATTTTAGAGCACCCATGCGGAGAGGGAAAGAAGTTTAACACAGAGAGGTGGCGGGCCCACACGGCGGACTGCCGGGGAGTTGTCGTACCGTCTCACATTCCCTGGGTAACACCATAGGTCATGCATGGAGCGAGGCGCATATAGGCCAAGCGATATAGTAGTGCCCATCCGCACCCCTCTCTGACCAGGGGAGAGAAATGCATGTCAGACATGTACTTCCACTACCTGTGAAGAACTAGCAAAGGACGAGACAAGTGCAAACATCACTCTCACTGTTATCAGCCACAGGACGTAAGTGCCTCCCTAGAGCTGAAGGCAGATAACTGCCAAGTGTTTATGTTATCCTCCCGGAGAGAGATGACATTAATTAGCACCTGTGTTGTTGAGTAGCCGCAGGATCTGTGAATATGGATTTTATTTAACGAGAAGTTGTAGCTTCTAACAATCGCAGTGTAGCATGTCCGGAGAGAATTTAGTCTCAGGATTGCCATAGACCTCACACTGCTTTGCTATGTGTCTCCTGCGGCCTCTTATAGGTTAAGGTACTTGTACCGAGGAGTAGAGATGTGAGTAATCAAGACCTCCCACTGCTGCTGGCTTTCTTGCTCTCTGCAGCCAGTTCTGCATGCTATTGTCCATGTATAGGAATGATGTTAAAACAAGCCCTACACACTGCTTGGTTGGGCTCTGCAGTGCTCTCTGCCGCCAGGTTTTATGTTATTTTCCCCTGGAGAGATGTGTAATCCCGTATCCTCAAAAGCATTTGCGTTGGTACTCGTGCATATCTGTATGCGATTGTTGTAAGTATTGCTTCAGTGAAGAGAGTGTTCATCAGACGTCACCAATGCTGTGTGCTGTCTGGCTATCTATGGCCACATCCACGCGTGTATTGTATTTATTCCGGAGAGATGTGGGTAACCCTAGACGTCACTCACACTGCTGATGCCTCTGTTGCCCTAACTGCAGCTATGTGTTATTGTATTGTCCCTGGATGTAGATGAGTAGACCGTCGACCTCACACTGCATATTTGGCTCTGTGGCGCTTGCAGCCAGGTTATGTTGCGTCCCTGGAGGATGATGTGAAGATTCAGACCATCACACTGCTGTGCGCTGTGCTCTATGCAGCCCACCGTGTTATGTCATTGTCGCCTGGCGGAATTGTTGTTACTTCCGTCACCCACACTGCTTGTGCTACTGGTCTTAGCCGCCAGTGTTATGTACGTTGTCACGATGGAGAGGATGTGTAATCGAGATAGACCTCACACTGGCTGTCTCTGGTCTCCGGATGCCCCTCATGTCTCTGATATGAGGATGTCCCCTGCCTGCGCTGATTAATTAGCCGTCTCCCTATGTGCTCCTGTTGACTCTGTGCTCAACTGCAGTCCCAATGGTCTGTATTGTCCCTGGCCGAGCTTGATAGTAGATCACGGACCTCATCCAGCCTGCTGTGCTACTCTGCAGCCAGTGTTTATGTTATGATCCCTGGAGAGATTGTGTCATCTGACCTCATCACTGCTGTGCTTACTAGTGACTTCTCTGCCAGGCCAGAGTATTGAGGTATTGTCATTGATACCGCAGGTATAGAACAGAGCTCAGCAACTGTAAGGATATCGATGTCCTACTTGTGCTCTCTGATAGCCAGTGTGTTATGTATGTCCCGGCTCGGTGTTGTAAGCATGAGCCTCACATGCTGAGCTACGTGCATGACTACTGCAGCCAGTTTTATGTTCTCTTATTCCTGGAGAGATTGATATATCAAGACCTCAAACTGCTGTTGCTCTTGTGCTTCTGAGATCTTATGCGACTCCTGTATGTTAATGCCATGTAGAGATGTGCGGTGCGCAGTCTCACTACAAATTGTCAGAATTGGCAAGTACATGCACGGCAGAATAAGCCAACAGCAGATCAAACCAGAAATCAAATATATAGAACGCTATGTAGGCTCAGAAGATGTGTGTATTCTCCTATGGCTATTTCTAGCCAAGTCTCAAAGGAAAGCACACTTACTATGCCGGATGAGATGACATGAGTTAGTGCCTAATAGAAATCCAAACCCCTAATGAAGTTCCCACTTCGGCCTTGCTATGGATATGGGCCCCTAAGGGCTAAACACAACCGGTAGCAAGGTCCCCCTGCAATTCCTCACAAATGGTAAAAGATGCAAATTAAAATAAAAAAAAGTAGAACGTTATGTAGCCCTAAGAAGGGCTGTGGGGTTCTTGAGAATCACTCTGCTAACAGTAAGCTAATAGAACACCCTTACGCTTCCTGACCAGCAGCAGCTCTATCCCTAGCGGATCCAGACACGAATGATCGAGCGGAGCTGGCGCGGCTCGGCTATCCCAGGGTCATTGATCTGGCCAGAGCCAACATGCTATCGAGTGTAAGGGCACAACGTCAGATGGGGGAGTGCGAGTCTCCTGCTGTGATGCTCGTTTCTGGCCGACAAAAGCAAAACTGCGGGAGCGGCCATTTTCTCGAGCGGGCAAAGTATTCGTCCGAGCAACGGCCGTTTCGAGTACCATAATGTCGACCGAGCATCAAGCTCGGACGAGCATGTTCGCTCATCTCTATTCTCCATCTTACAGGAGACTCTACTTAAAAAGTATGTAGTAAAGGGAACCTGTCAGCAGGTGTGACCATGTAGACAGCAGCCAGTGTTATGTATTGTCCCTGGAGAGATGTGTAATCAGACCTTTGTGTATGCTTTTAGTAGCAGCAGGACTGTGAAGAATTAATTTATACTTCAGAATTGTAGTTTCTCAAAGTGCACTGTGGTTGTGTCCTCACACTGCTGCGCTCTGTGCTCTCTGTAGCCAGTGTTATGTATTGTCCCTGGAGAGATATGTAACCAGACTTTTGTGTATGCTTTTAGTAGCAGCAGGACTGTGAATAATTAATTTATACTTCAGGATTGTAGTTTCTCAAAGTGCACTGTGTTTGTGTCCCTCCACAGCTGTGTTCTGTGCTCTCTGTAGCCAGTGTTAGGTATTGTGCCTGGAGATCAGAACTTTGTGTGTATTGATAGTGGCAGCAGGACTGTGACACATGCATTTATATTCCCATGATTGTAGCTTCTCCAAGTGCATTGGGGTAAGTTCTCAATCTGCTGTGCTCTGTGCAGCCAGTGTTATGCATTGTCACTGGACAGATGTATAATTATACCTTTGTGTGAGTTGTTAGTATCAGCAGAACTGTGAAATATGCATTTACATTCCAGGATTGTATCTTTTCCAAGTGCATTGGGGACATGTCCTCACACTCCTGTGCTCTGCGCTCTCTAAAACCAGTATTAGGTATTGTCCCTGGAGAGATGTGTAATCAAACCTTTGTGTATGTTGTTTAGTTGCAGCAGGACTGTGATAATATGGATTTATATTCCAGATTTTGGGTGTCTACTCACACTGCTGTGCTCTGCGCTCTCTGTAACCAGTGTTATGTATTGTCCCTGGAGAGATGTGTAATCAGACCTCACACTGCTGTGCGCTGTGCTCTCTGCAGCCAGTGTTATGTATCTCTACCTGGAGAGATGTGTAATCAGACCTCACACTGCTGTGCTCTGTGCTCTCTGCAGCCAGTGTTATGTATCTCTACCTGGAGAGATGTGTAATCAGGCATCACAATGCTGTGCTACTGTGCTCTCTGCAGCCGTGTTATGTATTGTCCTGAAGAGAGATGTGTAATCAGACCTCACACTGCTGTGCTCTGTCTCTCTGCAGCCATGTTCATGTATCATCCCTGGAGAGATGTGAATCAGACTCAACACGCTGTACTCTGTGCTCTCGTGCAGCAAGTGTTAGTGTCTTGTCCCTGGAGAGATGTGTTAATCAGACCTCACAACTGCTGTGTCGGCTCTCTGCAGCCAGTGTTATGTATTGTCCCTGGAGAGATGTGTAATCAGACTTTTGAGCAAGTTGTTAGTAGCAGTGTGAGGACACGCCCCCAGTGCACTTGGTGAAGCTTCAATCCTGAAATATAAATCCATATATCACAGTCCTGCTGCTACTAACAACATACACAAAGGTCTGGTTACACGACTCGCCAGGAATAATTCATAACTTTACAGCTATTATCTCTTGTACAGAAATGTCACCAGTTATTGTAGAATGTGATATCACTGTATAGTGCAGCACCTGGGAAAGTTGGGTTCTTCATTATGGTAGTTGGGGCCACCCAGCTTTCCTAGGAAGAGATGTAAGTAGGATCTATGAGATTATTATTATTATTTCTACAACTCCTTACAAGGCGTCTTGTTCTCTCCCTGATGTGACAGTAAGGGGGCGCTCCGCTGCTGCTCTGCTTACCTGCCGCTAATTACACTGTAATAATGGAGAGTCATGTGCCGGGGTGTAATGGCTGCTGTGGGGTCTCAGAGGTAGTGAACGGGGCCCGGAATGTGCCGACCCTCAGCGATGTCCTACAGCATCGCACCAGGCGCTCCGGGGACAATCTGTGCCGCTCCGTCACCCGTCCCCCCGCCATTTATACCGACAAAGTGGAAGCAGGAACATTGTGCTCCCACCATTTACATCTTATGTTATTGTAACAGAGCTGCAATCACAATTCTGCTGTTATATTATATGTCTCTTCTCCAGTCACAACCAGAGCTGTAGTCACAATTCTGCTGTTACATTATGTCTCTTCTCCAGTCATAACCAGAGCTGCAATCACAATTCTGCTGTTACATTATGTCTCTTCTCCAGTCGCAACCAGAGCTGCAATCACAATTCAGCTGTTATATTAGGTCTCTCCTCCAGTCACAACCAGAGCTGCAGTTACAATTCTGCATTTACATTATGTCTCTTCTCCAGTCACAACCACAGCTGCAGTCACAATTCTGCTGTTACATTATGTCTCTTCTCCAGTCATAACCAGAGCTGCAATCACTATTCTGCTGTTACATCATGTCTCTCCTCCAGTCACAACTAGAGCTGCAGTTACAATTCTGCATTTACATTATGTCTCTCCTCCAGTCACAACCACAGCTGCATTCACAAGAGCGTCAATACATCAAATATTCTGCTCCATCACATCAAAAGCTGCATTCACAATTCTGCTGATCCAACCTGCTGTTATTCTCTAGTCCTATCCAGAGCTGTTTTTATAGTTCTATTGCCTTAATAATCTATTCACATCCAGAGCTGCATCCACAGCTCTGCTTTTAAAGGAAACCTACCATGTGATTTGATGCATTATGAAGCAAACACACCTTGAGAATGCTGTAGCTACACTGATGCAGAAACAAATCTTGTTTAATCCTGAGTTGAGAGGTTTTGATGAAAAAACAATGATAACATTCAGGACCTTGGGAAAGCTGGATTACATGCTGCTTGCAGTACATAACCACATTACATGGCGCTGTCTGCAATGTCCAGGCAGGACTAATCATGAGCTGGATGACTCATACACAGCAGCTGGGGAAGGTGCAGCCATTGATTACTTCTGCCTGTCAGGGATTACATCATTCTCTGGAGCATCGCATGACTAATGTAAGAGGAGAAGCCTGGAGCAAAGGAGCACAGAGCCTCATTATCATAATTGTATCATTGTTTTTTCAGCAAAACCACTGAGCTCAGGGATTAGACAAGATATGTTTCTGCATCAGTGTAGCTACAGCATTCTCAATGTTCATAATGCATAAAAACAAATGGTAGATTTCCTTTAAATCATGTCTAATTTTTAATCACACCCAGAGCTGCCTTCCTAGTTCTGCTGCTACATCCTGACTGTATACTCCAGTCACACCTAGAGCTGCATTCCTAGTTCTGCTGCTACATCCTGACTGTACACTCCAGTCACACCCAGAGCTGCATTCCTAATTCTGCTGCTACATCCTGACTGTACACTCCAGTTACACCTAGAGCTGCATTCCTAGTTCTGCTGCTACATCCTGACTGTACACTCCAGTCACACCCAGAGCTGCATTCCTCATTCTGCTCCTACATCCTGACTCTACACTCCAGTTACACCCAGAGCTGCATACCCAATTCTGCTGCTACATCTTGACTCTACACTCCAGTTACACCCAAAGCTGCATTCAAACTTCTGCTGTTATATCATGTCTCACAGTTCACGTCCTGATTTTCTATTCCAGTCACATCCAGAGCTGCATTCACAATTCAGCTGGTGTCTTGTTATGTGTGCGCTCAGTGCTGCCCCCTGCTGGCTCAGTCTCTTAGCAATTTGTGGCAATTGTTGCAGTTTGCTCTTGGAAGCCTCTGCCCTCGATGTCACCTTGAAGACACCAGATGTTTTGTGTCCCCCCTGGTCCCTCCGTGGAGACCCCCGTACCCCACCCTGGCACAGCAGCTCCTTCTCTTCTCTGCGCCTTTATTGTTGCCGGATCTTTCTGAATGACGTCTGTGAATCTCAGGAGATGGTAATCCGCAGACCGGAGAAGCGGCGTCCTGAATTGTCAATCTTTGGTAGGGATTGGTGGCGGCAGGTAGGATACAGCGAAGGACAAAGAACAAAGCACTTCCTGTCTCTACACACTCATCAGTCTGCGCTCAGGCGGCTTTGTTCTGCGCCGCATCGGTAATGAAAGGACCCGCAACACGTCGGTAATGAAAGGACCCGCGATGCTTCTCATCTTGTAATGTCATAAGACGCCGGTCCCCACCCAATCACATTCTGCAAAAATCAACAAGTGGCAAATGTAACAAAATACTGAAAAATTGTCTCTCTAGTATCACTATGACCCTCATCTAGAGTCTAGAGTTACTACTCCATTCACATCCAGAGCTGCAGCGACACATCTTACATTACATCATGTCTATTACTCCCATCACATCCAGAGCTGCAGCGACAATTCTTATAGTAAATCATGTCTATTACTCCCATCACATCCAGAGCTGAAGCGACAATTCTTATAGTAAATCATGTCTATTACTCCCATCACATCCAGAGCTGCAGCGACAATTCTTATATTATATCATGTCTATTACTCCCATCACATCCAGAGCTGCAGCAACAATTCTTATAGTAAATCATGTCTATTACTCCCATCACATCCAGAG
>WNYA01001975.1:0-23721 GCA_019512145.1 Engystomops pustulosus | reverse complement strand
TAGAGTCTAGAGTTACTACTCCATTCACATCCAGAGCTGCAGCGACAAACCATATATTATATCATGTCTATTACTCCCATCACATCCAGAGCTGCAGCAACAAACCATATATTATATCATGCCTATTATTCCCATCACATCCAGAGCTGCAGCGACACATCTTACATTACATCATGTCTATTACTACCATCACATCCAGAGCTGCAGCGATAATTCTCATATTATATCATGTCTATTACTCCCATCACATCCAGAGCTGCAGCGATAATTCTCATATTATATCATGTCTATTACTCCCATCACATTCAGAGCTGCAGCGACACATCTGACATTACATCATGTCTATTACTCCCATCACATCCAGAGCTGCAGCGACACATCTTACATTACATCATCACATCCAGAGCTGCAGCGACAAATCTTACATTACATCATGTCTATTACTCCCCTCACATCCAGAGCTGCAGCGACATTACATTGTGTTTCACATCCAGAACTCAATATTCTGCCAAATGTATGAAACAGGAAAAAAATTCTTAAAAAATATTATACAAAGTAACTCCAGAAAGAACATTCTTGCCACTGCCAACTATAGGTTGTATCTTACACTAGTCACATCCAGAGCTGCATTCATGAATCTTCCATTGCATTTTGTATTCCACTTCAGTCTTATTCAGATTTGCAGTCACTCATCATTTGGGGTTGTGTCCTCACACTGCTGCGCCCTGTGATTAGGGACACTCCACAGCGTCCCCACCCACCTGGATGTTATGATTGTTATGCACAGAGCACAGCAGTGTGAGGACACGCCCCCAGTGCACTTGGAGCAGCTACAATCCCGGAATGGCTGCGGACCGATCCTGTAGATGGAGAACAGAGGCAATGACTGCGGGGTCAGACTACACAGGGTTTGTTTGTAGTCTGTAACCGTAGAAACGTGGATCGGTGATATGTAATCTGTCTCCTGACCTCTGATACATTGTGCTCATCCCATAACGGCGTCACGTCGGGAACAATATGTGCAAATCCCCGTCACAAAGTTCTGTCGATAAGGAACATCTGGCGGGAGACGCCTTCATCTCTGCAGTCGCTGGACACATAAATGACGTCTGGGATAAAAATCTCCCGTCTCAGACAGCGTTTCAATGATTAATGCTCCAAATCCCCAAATATGTTCTAATTATACATTGCAGCCCCAGCCCTCATAGTACCTGTGGGAACCCTCCATGGTGGGTGACCCCCAGGGGATATCCCACTCATCCATCACAGACAAGTGGACATAAATTACAGATCCCATCGGAATATTCTAGAGGTGGACTGCATACACGGGGGTCCTCAAGGGAAACCATCAAGGCAGGAAGTGAACCCATGACAGGGTACAGAGGAGTGCCTGTATTGTCCAGGAGATGTTGTGTAATCAGACTTTGAGCATGTTGGTTAGTAGCAGCGGACTGTGAATATATGATTTAGTATTCAAGGATTGTAGCTTCAACAAGTACATGGGGGTGGGGTTATCATACCTGCTGTGGCTCTGTGCTCTCGGCAGCAGTGTTATGTTATTGTACCTGGAGAGATGGGTAATCAGACCCTCACAACTGCTGTGCTCTATGGCTATCTGCAGCCAGTGTTATTACGTCCCTGGCGCGAGGTAAATCAGACCTCCACTGCTGTGCTAGGGTGCTTCTGCAGCCAGTGTAGTGTCCCTGGAGAGATGTTGTAATCCAGACCTCACACTGCTGTGCTCTGTGCTCTCTTGCAGCCAGTGTTATGTAAGTCCCGGAGAGAAGTGTTAATAGACCTCACACTGCTGTGCTTGTGCTTCTGAAGCCAGTGGGTATGTACTGTACCGGAGAGATGGTAATCAGACTCTCACACCTGCTTGTGCTCTGTGCCTCTGCAGCCATGTCGTATTGTCCCTGGAGGAGATGTGTAATCAGACCTCAACTTGCTGTTGCTATGTCGCTCATCTGCAGCCAGGTTGTAGTGTCCTGGCGGAGACGGTAATTAATACCTCAAATGGCTTGTTCTCTGATGCTTCTCTGCAAGCCAGTATTATGTATTGTCCCTGGGAGATGTGTAATTCGACCTCACAGTGCTGTGCTCTGTGCTATCTGCAGCCAGTGTTTATTGTACTGTCCCTGGAGAGATGTGTAATCAGACCTCAAACTACTGGATCTGTGCTTATAGCCGCCAGGTTATGTATGGTCCTGGAGGATTTGTGTAATCGACCCTCCAACTGCTGTGCTCTGTGGCGCGCTTGCAGGACAGTGTATTATTGTCCTGGAGAGAGTGTACTCAGACTCACACTGCTGTGCTTTCTGCTGCTCTCGCAGCCAGTGTTATGTATTGTCCTGAGAGATGTGTTAATAGACCTCACATGCTTGCTCGGTGCTCTGTGCACCAGTTGTTTATGATGTCCCGGAGAGATGTGTAATCAGGAAACTCACACTGTGGCTCGTGCTCTCTGCAGCCAGTGTTAGTCGTACCTGTCCCTGGAGAGAGGTTGTTTGTAATCAGGACCTCACACGTGTGCTCTGTGCTCTCTGCAGCCAGTGTTTATGTAGTGTCCCGGATGAGGGTGTAATCAGACCTCACCACTGCTGTGACTCTGGGCTCTCTGAAAGCAGGGTTATGTCATTGTCCCTGGAGAGATGTGTAATCAGAGACCCTCACACTGCTATGCTCTGTGCTCTCTGCAGGCCAGGGCCTCTATGGGCCTTGTCACTGGGAGAGTGTGTAATTCAGACCTCACAATTGCTGTGCTCTGTGCTCTCTGCAGCCGTGCTAGGGCTGCCCTACAGGAGATGTTAATCAGACCTTTTGAGCAAGTGTTGAGGTAGCAGGTGGAGGCCCACCATATTAGGGCATTGGTGAAGCTTTCAATCCTGAAATATAAACTCCATTATCACAGTTCCTGCTGCTACTAAACAACCATACACAAAGGTCTGGTTACAAGACTCGCCAGGATAAATTCATAACGTGACAGCTATTTACCGATCTCGTTGTACAGGGGAAATGGGCACCAGTATTGTAGAATTTGTGATAGACTATATAAAGCTCAGCACTGGGAAAGTTGGTTTCCTTTTTGGTTAGTTGGGGGACAACCCCAGGCTTTCCTAGGAAGAGATGGTAAGTAGGATCTATGAGAGTTATTATGATTAATTTCTAGAACTCATTAACAAGGGTTTGTTCTCTCCAGCTGCTCCATGGATGTGAAAGTAAGGGGGCGGCTCCGCTCTGATTCTGCTTTACGCCGCTTAATTTTACACTGTGAATAATGAGAAGTCAGTGTGCCGGGGTCTTAATGGCTGCGGTGGGGTCTTCAGACGGTAGTTAACGGGGCCCGGAATGTTGACGACCACAGCGGCTGTCCTACAGGGCGCACCAGGCGCTCCGGGGACAAATAGGTGCCGCTCCGTCACCCGTCCCCCCGCCATTTATACCGACAAAGTGGAAGCAGGAACATTGGTGCTTACCACCATTACATCTTTATGTTATTGTAAACCGAGCTAGGCAATCCCAAATTTCTTGCTGTGATATTATGTCTCTCCTCCCAGTCCACAACCAGAGCTGCAATCACAATTATGCTGTTACATTATGTCCTCCTCCAGGTCACACCCAGAGCTGCAATCCACAATTTGCTGTTAATTAGGGTCTTCTCTCCGTCAAAAAACCAGAGCGTGCAAATCACAATTTTGCTGTTACATTATGTCTCTTCCTCCAGTCAACACCAGAAGCTTGCAGTACATTCTGCATTACATTAGCTTGCTCTTTCTCCATCACACCACACGGCAGGCCAATTCTGCTGTTACATTATGTCTCCCCCCCCCCCCCCTCCTCCAGTCCCAACTAGAGCTGCAGTTTAAATTTCTGCATTACATTGTCTTCCTCCAGTCACAAACCGAGCGAATTTCCACAGAGCGTCACATACAAATTCAAAATATTTGGCTCCCTCACATCAAAAGCGGCATTCACAATCTGGCTGGATCAACCTGGCTGTATGATCTCTGGTCCTATCCAGAGCTGTTTCTATTCTAATTGCCTGTAGAAATAGTCCACACCAGAGGCTGTCAGCCCAGCTCTGCTTTTAAAGGAAACCTACCATGTGATTGATGCATTATGAGCAAACACACCTTGACGACTGCTGTAGCTAAACTGATTGCAAAACAATCGTGTTTAATGATCCTGATTGAGAGGCTTTGATGAAAAAAAAATGATTAACATTAGGACTCGGGAAAGCTGGATGACCTGCTTGCTGGCGTACATAAAACTACATCCTGAGCGTCCAATGTCCAGGGGCAGGACTAATCCTAAGGATGGACTAATACACAGCAGTTGGGGAAGGTGCAGCCAGGATTACTTCTGCCTGTCAGGATATACATCATTTCTGGAGTCAGTGCCATGCGAATGTAAGCGGAGAAGCCGGCGCAAAGGAGCACAGGCCTCATTATCAAATTGGAATACATTGTTTTTTTCAGCCAAAAACCACTCAGCTCAGGGATTAAAAAAGATATTGTTTTTTTCTGCATCAGTTTGTACTACAGCATTATCAATGTTCATATGGCACAAACCAATTGTAGATTCCTTTAAATCATTCTGTATTGTTTAATCACCCGGACCTGATTCCTAATCCTCGCTGCTACATCCTGACTCGTCCACTCCAGTCATTACACCGAGAGTGCAGTTCCTAAGTCTGCTGCTACATCCTGACTGTACAATCCAGTACACGAGAGCTGCATTTCAGCATTCGCTTGCTACAATCACGGACTGGCTACACTCAGTTACACCGAGAGCTGCATCATAGTGGCAGCTAATAGCTGAACTGAACATAATCCATTTAACCTGGCTGCAATTCCTGGATGCGACTCCGTGACCAGGCTGATCTCGTCAGATCTTTACACCGCCAGCAGCTGCCATTTCAATTTCTGCTTCTACGCCTGACTGTACACTCCAGGTACACCGAGAGCTTCATTCATATTCTGCCTACCATCCTGACTGCACACCTCCAGTTACACCTAGAGCGGTCATTCTCGAATTCTGCTGCTACACCTGACTTCACGCCAGTTTACACAGAGCTGTCATTCACAATTCCTGCGCTACATCACTGAATCTACTACTCGCCAGTTACATCTCAGAGCTGCCATTCCTCATTCTGCTCTCATCCTGACTGTACACTCAGTTTTACAACCGAGGCATCTTGAATTCTGGCTGCTACATCACTGCTTACACTCCAGTTACACCTAGATGCTGCATTCACTACATATGCCTGCTGCATCCTGATCTACACTCCAGTCACACCCAGAGCTGAGTCCTCATTCTGCTCTACAACCTGGACGCTCCACTCCAGTTACACCCAGAGCTGCATCCCAAGTCTGCGCTCACAATCTTGACTTACACTCCAGTTAACACCCAAAAGCGCGAGCCATGTTTAGCACTTTGCTGTTCTATCATGTCCCTTCCCCAGTTATGATCTCACTGCCATCACAACCCATCAGCATGGTCCCTGCTTTTCTATTCCAGGCACAATCCAGAGCTGCACACAATGTCAACTGGTTGCTGGTTATGTGTGCGCTCAGTGCTTCGCCCCCTGCGCTGGTTCAGTTCCTAGCAATTTTTTGACAATGGTTGCAGCTGTGATCTTGGAAGCCCTGCCATCGATTCCCTGAGACACCAGATGTTTTGTGGTCACCCATGGTCCCCCGCGGATAACCCCCGTACCCCACCATGTGCAACGCATCCTCTCTTCTCTGCGCTTTAAATTTGTGGTGCGATCTTCTGAATGACGTCTGTAATCTCAGGAGATGGTAATCCGAGACCGGAGAAGCGGGCGTCCTGAATTGTTTCAATCTTTGGTAGGATGGTGGCGGCAGGAGGTATACAGCAGGGACAAAAAGACAAAGCGCTTCCCGTCTATACACACACGCACTCAGTCTTCGCGCTAACAGGCCGGACTTTGATTCTGCACCGACGTCGGTAATGAAAAGACCCACACAGTCTTACATGAAGAGACCCCGCACAACACGTCGGTAATGAAAGGACCCGCGATGCTTTCAATCTGTAATGTCAGAAGACGCCGGTCCCACGCCCAATCCATTCGTGCAAAAATCACACGTGCAAATACAAAATACTGAAAAATTGGTATCCTAGTATCACTTGGACCCTACATCTAGATCTAGAGTTACTACTCATCCATTCACATCCAGAGCTGCAGCGGACAACATCTACATTTTAATTCATGTCTATTACTCCATCCACATCCGAGCTGCAGCGACAATTCTATATAGTTAAATCAGTATAATCAATACTCCCATCCATCCAGAGCTGCAGCGACCTTTTATAGAAATCAGTCTATTACTCCTCAAAATTCCCAGAGCTGAAGCGACAATTCTTATCGTAAATCATGTCTTTACTCCCTCACAATCCAGAGCTGCAGCTAAGATATACCATTTATATACTGTCCCTACACCGACTTCAACAATTATGTACATCATGTTACTCCCATCAATCCAGAGCTGCGCGACAATTCTTTAGGAAATAGTCCTATACTACGATCCCATCACAATCCAGCCTGCGCGACAATTTATATAAATCAGTGATACTACTCCCATCACTCCGAGCAGTCGACGAAATTCTGTATAAGTAAATTCATGTCTATTTCCGCTCACTCACCAGAGTTGAACAGCGACAATTCTTAGTATCATTATACTCATCCACATGGCGAAGCGAATTCAATTAATATGTACTGACACCATCACATGCCAGTGCAGCAAACAATTCTTATAGTAATCAGTCTATTCCTCCCTACATTCCAGAGCTGCAGCGACAATTCTCAATATTATATCATGGTCCTACTGCTCCCCTCACAATCCAAGCAGCAGCCCCAGACAGATCTTACATTACATCACTCACATCCCAGAGCTTGCAGGGGGACACAAATCTTAATTACATCATCACTCCAGAGACTGCAGGGGACAACATCTTTACATGTACATCATCACCATCCGAGCTCAGGGACTAATCTTTACATTACATCATCAATCCAGAGCTGCAGGACACATCTTACCATTAATCATCAATCCAGAGCTGCAGGGACACATCTACAAACCATCATCACATCCAGAGCTGCAGGGACACATCTTACATTACATCATCACATCCAGAGCTGCAGGGACACATCTTACATTACATCATCACATCCAGAGCTGCAGCGACAAATCTTACATTACATCATGTCTATTACTCCCCTCACATCCAGAGCTGCAGTGACATTACATTGTGTTTCACATCCTCAATATTCTGCCAAACGTATGAAACGGATACATTTTTCTTAAAAAAATATTATGCAAAGTAACTCCAGAAAGAACATTCTTGCCATTACCATCTATAGGCTGTATCTTACACTAGTCACATCCAGAGCTGCATTTATGAATCTTCCATTGCATTTTGTATTCCACTTCAGTCTTATTCAGATTTGCAGTCACTCATCATTTGCACTGGGGGCGTGTCCTCACACTGCTGCGCCCTGTGACAGCGTCCCCACCCACCTGAGTTCACTGCACAGAGCACAGCAGTGTGAGGACACGCCCCCAGTGCACTTGGAGCAGCTACAATCCTGGAATGGCTGCGGACCGATCCTGTAGATGGAGAACAGAGGCAATGACTGCAGGGTCAGACTACACAGGGTTTGTTTGTAGTCTGTAACCGTAGAAACATGGATCGGTGATATGTAATCCTTCTCCTGACCTCTGATACATTGTGCTCATCCCATAAGGGCGTCACGTCGGGAACAATATGTGCAAATCCCCGTCACAAAGTTCTGTCGATAAGGAACATCTGGCGGGAGACGCCTTCATCTCTGCAGTCGCTGGACACGATCCGAGCACAAGAAATTCTACGTCTGTAAGATTGGAACAATAAGATGTAACATTTCTCTGGAATTGATGGATTTCACATGGAAATGATCCTGGACTTTTATGAGGAGGCGCTGAAGCCCCCGGTCCCATCCCCTCCCCCCTGTCCCCTATATTCTCCATAGTACATGTGTCTAGCAGTGCACATGAGGAGGCGCTGAAGCCCCCGGTCCCATCCCCTCCCCCCTTGTCCCCTCTGGGACTACATAAAGGGGCTTATAATTGGGCCCTAATGTCCACATTTGGGGGCATTATCTAGTATTGGAGTGGGGTCAGCAAGGGGTATTATGTGTGGGGTTACTCTATATAATGGGGGGGGGGCAGTAAGAGGGAGGGCTATTATACTTTGTAGTTAAAGGGGAGGGGGTGTTAGGGGCAGGGCCAAAAATCAGCAATTTTTGTTTCCACATCCCAAAATTTGGGAGTCTTGTAAGAGTAACAACCCCCCTCTACCCCACGTGGGGCAAAAGCACCTCCTCCCACTAGGAAGTCCTAATAACCATCAGTAGTCAGCAGTTTTTGTACCTCCTGAGTAAATTTGCAACTTTTCAGGCCAAAAAATAGAAAAGATAATCAAAATCTTTAATGAATACATTCTCTGACAATATCACAGGGCAGTTTTTGGGGGAGGGCGTCTCACGAGGTTGGCACATAAGCAGAAAATACTCATTACAAACAGTAAAAAACATACATGCTTTTTGTCACATCTGAGTCCACGGAGTGGCCCTCACCCATCAGGCTCGGACAGATCCTCAGGGGCGGGTTCTAAAGGTCGGACGACTCCACCCACTTCCTGTTGACCTTCACCCCGCCCACCGCGGGCAAATGAAAGGAAAACCAAACACAAACAGCAGAAATCTCCGACAAAAAAGTATAAAAAATAAAATGCAGAGAGAGAGAGAGAACATGCAATCGGAGACAGAAGACCCCGGGTTTCAGCCAATCACATAACCAGATCCTGCCAGCCAATCACGCTCAGGATCGGTCTGCGCGTCACACACAGTTTTTGGTCTTTTAAAAACCTTGTTTTTTTAAATCTGGAAATTAAAGGAATAAATGAAAATAAACCGGACAAGAAAAAACAGATGAAAAAAAAGTGTGAAAAAAAAATCCAGAAAGAAATGAAAGGGATTAAAAAGCTTCATGAGTGACCCAAAGGGGATGAGGGGCAGGAAGGCAGATACTGAAGTGCTGAGGGGAGAGTGGGGGCAACCAGGAAACTCCCCAAATGGTGAAAGGAAAGTTGGATATGAAAAGGTAGAAGTTTCGTATGCAAAAAGTTCTGTACAGAAAGAGTCTGATGGTCCCCAAAATAGGCGGAAGAGCCCTGGTAAGGCCCGCTCACAGACTAGCTCCACCCACGCGGGGCCGGGCGCTCATCACTGGCTCCTGGCCCCTGAGATAGAAGCCAGGAAGAGTTCAGATGGCTTGGATAAAGCAGCTTCCCCAGTCCTCCAGGGCGGTGCTCCGGCAGATTCCAGCAGCTCCTCTCCTCCCATGATTGGCCGCCTTGTGCGAGGCGCGGAGTGGAGAGGAAGCGAACCGCACAACGCAGGGATGAAAATGTAGCTGCCGCCTCTTCCATCTCAGACAAGAAGCCTGACTATATCACCAGGTTATTATAACTGACATACTTCTTCTTTGTGGCTGGACCTGATCCTGCGGCTACACACCTGACATCCTGCGGCTACACACCTGACATCTTGCGGCTACACACCTGACATCCTGCCGCTACACACCTGACATCCTGCCGCTACACACCTGACATCCTGCGGCTACACACCTGACATCCTGCGGCTACACACCTGACATCCTGCCGCTACACACCTGACATCCTGCGGCTACACACCTAACATCCTGCCGCTACACACCTGACATCCTGCGGCTACACACCTGACAACCTGCCGCTACACACCTGACATCCTGCGGCTACACACCTGACATCCTGCGGCTGGGGCTGAGCGGACGTGAAATGCAGTGTTGGGGTGCTAGCTGAACAATGCGGCTTCGGCGTATGTCTCGCCCCTGCGGATAACACCCCGGATCACTGTTTTCACGGATTGCAGGAGTTAACCCCTTACATACCAGCAGTGAAAGGAATCGCTGGGGAATGGTGGGGGCCAGGATTCATGTAGATATTAGAGGAGGGAAAGAGCTGGAGTTCCCCTATAACACACACGGGGAATCGGTGATGATTGGGGCAGCACCAGGGGCTTGTGGGTAGTAAAATCCGGGTCCCCCCTGGCACAGCCGCGGTTATGTGTGCCAGCAGGGGGTGCGGGGTGATAAAACACATTGTAACGGTGCGGGCAGCACATAAATCCCGATGACTTTCCCGGGCAGCGCAGGGTCTGCAGACAGACGTCTCCATTGCTCATAAAACTCTCATCCAAGAATTAAAAATGAAAGCGGCTGATGACTGCGAGGAAGAGCGGAGCAGAGAGGGCGAGCGGCGCTGGCATCAGTCACCCAGCACAGGGACAGATGCTCCAGGGGTCATTTAGCAGACATGGCCCGGCTCCTTGGCGCGCTGCCCCCTCCAGCTGGACATCACTTGGTGGGCACCCGGTGAGAGCCTCCTCCGAGTCTATAGACCCCCCCGGGTGCACAGATGGGGGATGTTATGGGGGCGCTCCGCTCCGTCCTGCACATCATGGCTTTATAGCCTTATGGAGCCAGGACTGCAATGGATTCATGGCGATTGCAGCTCCGGAGGTTTCATTCTGCTCAACAGCTGGAAGCAGACAGGAATTGATGGGCCGACAGTGCGGGGGAGGGGGGCAGCGAGCTGTGGACCCTCTCCGCCTGCCCGGAGCTCACTCTATCAATTGTAGCTTCAGACACATTGGATGGGAAATGTTATAGGACAGAGGCGGCCATGCCAGTCACAGGCTGCAAGGGATTCTGGGACAGCCTATGAAGCAGAGCTGAACGGGTTGTGTTGTGTTGTGTAAGAGACTTGTCTGGCACAATGAGTCTTGTGATAGTCTTAAGATAGTTTCCTTGTGTAGACACTGATCCAGTAGGGGGTGCAGGAAGAAGTGAACCCAGACGTATGGAACCAGCATAAAATAAAGGTGCTTTAGCGTTGGCGTAACGATGGCGGAAAAGGTTATTCCCTGCAGTGTGTAACTCCTGACCATCCATCTGTGCAGACACTGAACCAGCAGGGGCTGCAGGGAGATGTGTAACTGCATCTGGAAATATCACCAGTCCCAAGAATGAAGAGGCAGCTGCAATGGTGTAACACTGACTCTCCCCTGAAGTCTTCCCTGCAGAGCTGTGCAGACACTGAACCAGCAGGGGATGCAGAACAAAGTGAACTTCAACATATGAAACCAGGAAAAAAACTCCTGACCCTGACCCCATGTTTGTGCAGACCTTGAACAAGTAGGGGGTGTAGAAAGATGTGCACCTGACGTCTGGAAATATCCTAAGAATGAAGAGGCTTCTGCAATGGTGTAACACTGACTCTCTGCAGTGCTGACCTATGTGTGCAGACACTGAACCCGCAGGGGATGCAGAAAGAAGTGAACCAGGACATATGGAACCAGCACCATCATACAAATGAGGATGTGTAGCAGTGACACTCACACTACTCGGTGTGTCCGCAGCGCTCCTCGCCCCTGGGTGCAGGTCCTGAGTTTGAATGGAAGGTGCTGCTGCCTCGTGCACCGGGGACGGCTGAGGGGGCGGGGGAAGGACTAGAGGGGAGGAGCTTTCTATTCATTCTCAGGGTTGGGGGTGGTCCCATAACACTGGAGCGCCCCTTTAAGACTCCTGCTCAGTACTGCATGTGATTCTTCTCGCTCGGTGGAGTTTTGCGTTCTTGGACACTTTGTGGCGCGGCAGCGATCGCACCCGATTCTCGCTCCGCACCTCATTCTCTCACCGTTATTTTTACGCTGTCATTTACACTTTCATTTTAGTCTTTTTTTTATCAAGGTGATAGCGAGCAGTTATATATAGGCGTCGTCTTCAGGAGCCGATGGAGGGGGGGGGGGGATTTACTGTATTAAAGGGGTTTCCCATGAAAGAAAGTTTCCAAATGTTAATGCAATGTTTACACAATAAAGATCATTTTTATATAATAATGTTACTCAGTGTTGTTGCTGTTTTAGCTCCTATCACTCAGTGATGGTCAGTGTAAGATTCCAGAGTGTGAGTGGGGACTCTATGAGCAGACACTTCATGATCCCTC
This sequence comes from Engystomops pustulosus, assembly GCA_019512145.1. Lineage (NCBI taxonomy): Eukaryota > Metazoa > Chordata > Amphibia > Anura > Leptodactylidae > Engystomops > Engystomops pustulosus. The sequence goes on along the minus strand of WNYA01001975.1, from coordinate 11,610 downwards.
TGTGCTGTGAGATGCTGTGTGCTGACAAATGTACTTAGATTATCAGGGTCCAGGGTTATATACACTTTCATTTACCTTCTGAACATTCACCAGTATCTGACACAGAGATGTTACTTTGTTATATATATATAAGAATCTTGTCTTCATGGAAATATCCCTTTAAGGATGACCCTGCCCATGAATAACTCACAACAAGTTAATAAAACAAAGACTCCAGAACTGTGGCCCTAAACACAACATGTATTGTTAAAGATTAACAATACAACTTAGTAACAGTTGGATTATGGAGCCTGATGAGGGTTAAAGATCCATTTAAACAAAAAACAAATGAAATAAGCAGGGGCGGGGCTTCCTATAAGCAGAGGCAGGGCTTCCTATAAGCAGGGGCAGGGCTTCCTATAAGCAGGGGCAGGGCTTCCTATAAGCAGGGGCAGGGCTTCCTATAAGCAGGGGCAGGGCTTCCTATAAGAAGGGGCAGGGCTTCCTATAAGAAGGGGCAGGGCTTCTTGTAAGCAGGGGCAGGGCTTCCTATAAGCAGGGGCAGGGCTATTGTAAGGCTTTGCCAGGCCATAGGCAGTTATACTATCTAACTGATAACTATAAATTATATATGGGTAAACTCATCTTCTAGTAATGGATTTACTGTATTCATGATAACTCCACCCATGAATAATTCTAAACAAGTATGTATATCAAGATCTGTGGCAGCGTAACCCTTTACCAACATGTATTGTAACATAAGTAATTACTCAACAGTAGTTGGGTTATGCAGCCTGCCTCAGATTCTTGTTCCGTGGAAATGGAAATGATAAATATAAGCAGGGGCGGGACTTCCTTAAGCAGAGGTGGAGCTGTTTTAATGGATTATCCCTCTAAGGACAGTTCAGTTATCATAAGACAATAACTTACGATGAGTCAGGCGACAGATTTATCTTCTAGTGCCAATGGTAAAAAAAAAAATCACTATTTGGGCGTTGACCCCACCCCCATGAATAATTAAGAAAAATATTTATGAAAGTATAGGACCGCCTCAGCCTTATCCTTTTACTACAAAATGCACCACAAGAAACGTTGAATATCAGAGTTTGCTTCGGATTCTAGTTCCATGGGAATGGGAAAAGCTATGATAAGCAGGGGTGGGGCTTCCTGTAAGCAGGGGAGGAGTGTAAGGATTTGTCCAGTAAAAGTTTGCTTTAGACATTCTCTAAAGGTGATGATTATCGGTTGGATATAGACGGCAGGCTCATCACCTACAGGCCTCAGCAGAAAATGTATTGTATTATTGTATAATTCGGGACGAGTATATAACAGCATAGTATAGCGGCAGTATAATCATCCTCACAACAAGTGGCGCGGAAAGCACTTGATTTACAGCACTTAAAACTTTGGGGTCAACGTAAGGTTCCAATTTTAGGTTTATTGAAAGAGATGAAATAACATAAGCAGGAGAGGGGCTTCCTGTAGGCAGGGGTGGGGCTTCCTGTAAGCAGGGGTGGGGCTTTCTCTATGCGAGGGTGGAGCTTATATAAGAGAACAATGATGATATACATGCAGGGTAACATTTAATGGAGTAATATGTGTTATACTTATGATGTAGAGGATCAGTTTATAGGATTGGGCCATCAATCAGGGTTTTACATGTAGTTACATAATTTATCTTATACTCCAGTCACCTCCAAAGCAGCAATCACAATTTTATTTTGCATAATCCGGGGTATAACGCAGCACATGTGATGTACAGATGCAGCAGAGCTGATGGCGTTTGGCTATGGCCGCGCGTCAGGTGATGTGTGCGGGATATTGACTCCACTGCGGATACATTTACACAGGGGGGTAATTAGGGGGGATTGCGGTCGTATATAACGCTAGACCCCCGGTGGATATAATCATTGCGCCCGCTCACCGCTGATATACGTCCTTGTCAATACCACTTGTCCTTGCCCCCTCACTGCTCCTAAGGGCGACATGAAGAGACCCCGCGGGGGCAATAAATCTACATTGTATACAGGTAATGTATGCAGGAGCACAGCGCAGGATAAATCTCATGTAGTGCCCCCCACAGGACCGGAGCCCCCCCCCCCCCCCCGGGGAGGGCTCCACACAGCGGGGGCTGAATACAGGGCATGTGCCCCTACTATTTTATAATTGCTAAGTCTTAAAGGGGCGGTGTTTCACTCTACTGCCTGTTATATGGTTCAGGGCCCCCCTGATTATTGTGTTATATGGTAACTGCCACGTGGGGCCCGATACACCCCCAATTCCATGACCAGGAGGACGGAAATTGCAGAAAATCCCCCAAAACCCAAGGTGGGTGGGGCCAACCACAGCCGGGTCTCCCCCAAATGTGCAGGTGCAGCCTCTGGTTATCTGCAAATTTGTTCTTTGTAAATGTAGTATTCAGCCAGGAGCCTCAGTGAACTAAGAACACAGAGCACAGCAGTGTGAGGACACGCCCAAAGTGCACTTCAAGAAACCCGGAGTATAAATCCTTACTGTAAACTCTGTTCTCAGCAGTTCACACATACAACTATCTGCACCTGTGAGAAGGAGGCAGAGGTAAGTGTGCCCCATTGTTTGGACTAACACTGCTGTGCTCTGTGCATTGAACTACTTTGGAGACTCTCCCCTGTAAGTCACAGGCACAGAGCACAGCAGTGTTAGGACACGCCACCAGTGAACTTGGAGATGCTACAATGCTGGAAGATAAATATATCACAGCCCTACTTCTACTTCAGGGACAATACCTAACACTGGCTGCAGAGAGCACAGAGCACAGCAGTGTGAGGTCTGATTACACATCTCTCCAGGGACAATACATAACACTGGCTGCAGAGAGCACAGAGCACAGCAGTGTGAGGTCTGATTACACATCTCTCCAGGGACAATACAAAACACTGGCTGCACAGAGCACAGAGCACAGCAGTGTCAAGACACGCTCCCAGTTACAATCCTGGAATATAAATCCATATTTCACAGTCCTGCTGCTACTAACAACATACACAAAGGTCTCATTACACATTTTTCTGTCCTGTGTAGTGTTTAGGGTAAATCAGAGCACAAAGAGGGAGGAGCTTGTCCTGATCCTTATATGCGTTATATGCACATGAGGATGCAGAACAGAACGGTGCATGTAGCATCACACCTGCTGACGGGTTCCCTACAGACTAGGACTAACCAATATCTTCAGGGTTGTGGCTCCTGCACTTGTGTTTATCGTAAAAAAAAAGTTGCCTTTCACCTTCTGACTCTTCCGAGAATCCGGAGCCGATTGTAAATTTCCTGCGTCTCCTGCGCGATGTCATGTGACCAGGGAGCCGGGAGCCTAATGGCCGGAACGAGGTAACGAAGCGCCGGGAATGTTTCCCCTCTTCGCGGCCGTTGCCAAACTGCTCGCAATTAAAGCGAAATAACATAAAAAATGAAACCGAGGCAAATGTAAAGTTAAGTGGAATCCGAAGCGCAAATCTTTATAAAATATTAACGCTTCGCCACTTTAGGAGGCCGCCAATCGTTTCTCCGTGACGAGACGTGAATTTTGATGCTTTAATCGATTTTTACAAGAGGTTTGGATTACAATCACCGCAGAAACTTCATAAAAGGACGCCATAAAGATATAAACCCCTGCAGGGTCCCTATAAAGTGATGCTGTGTCCTATCTGTACCTAGGAAAGCTGGGTCACAACTCATAAGACTGCCAATACCGCTTCCAGAAGGGCAGCCACACAGCTTTCCTGGAATCCTGAATATCATGGACTTGGCTATGAGCAGTGAGTGTGTGCACCTGTCATTCAGGAGCCTGGGAAAGCTGAGTGATCAATAACAGCTGGAATGTCATTCCCGTGTCATTACCATAGTCTATAGGGGGGTAACAAGTACAACTACTACTATAATAAGCAAATATAAACCTGCAACAGCTATCACTCAGGGGATGGGGGAGGAATTGTGGAAAAGTTCAATGCACAGAGCACAGCAGTGTCAGGATACGCCCTCAGTGCACTTAATGAAGTTACAATCCTAGAATATAAAATTATATATCAAAGTCCTGCTGCTCTCTCCAGGGACAATATCAAACAATGGCCGCAGAGAGCACAGGGCACAGCAGTGTGAGGACACCGTCTCCCAGTGCACCTGGAGAAGCTAAAATCCTGTAATATAAAACCATATATCACAGTCCTGCAGCTACTACCAAGATACACAAAGGTCTGATTACATATCTCTCTATAGACATTATCGAACACTGGCTGTAGAGAGCACAGAGCACAGCAGTGTGAGGACACCTTATTCTACAACACCTGGAGAAGCTACAATCATGTAATATAAATACTTATTTCACAGTCCTGCAGCTACTACCAAGATACACAAAGGTCTGATTACACATCTCTTCATAGACATTATTGAACACTGGCTGTAGAGAGCACAGAGCACAGCAGTGTGAGGACAACCAGCCAGTGTACTGGGAGAAGCTACAATCCTGGAATATAAATCCTCAGTCCTGCTGTATACTCTTTGGATCCAGACTATGTCAAATTAATTCATATTCCATTACTGACGGTTTCCAAGGACCAAGGATGTCCTAACACTGCTGTGCTCTGTGTACTGAGCTTCTCTGTATTGCTGAACCCTCTGGTGTGGGTGACCAGCAGCCTATAATTATAGTTACTCAGAGCAGAGGGGAGTGACTTTGGAGTAGTTGAGTGCAGAGAGCTGAGAGCACAGCAGTGTGAGGACATTCAGTGTCAGCCTGGAGTATAATGAAACAGTTCTTCAGCCACTAAGCACTTACTGCTATAACTGCTGACAGGTTCCCTTTAAGCCTGACCCTCACTTTCCTCTTAAAGGTGTTGTCATTCCATGTGATTGCTGAAGGTCTCCTTTAAGTGGCAGGTCCCTTTAATGCTATGATCAGTGCAGGGGCTGGCACAGCAGTGTGAGGAGTCTTTTATGACACCTTCTCTCTGGTTTCCATCAGTATCTTCACACAATACAGACACTAATGGCCCCATTACATTATGGGGGTCCCCGGGGAGCGGAGCGCTGCCCCTCCCTGGCCATGAGGAGCCATTACTGCAACCATTAGCAGGGATTTATATTTATGGACGAGTAACCAAGTCCCACAAGGAGAGGGGATTAAAGGGGCGCTCCAAGGTTATAACATTAGGATCTGTCTGCATTAAAGGGGCGCACCCAGGTTATAGGGCAAGCATCTATCTATATTAAAGGGGCGCTCCCAGGTAATAGCGCAAGGATCTATCTTCATTAAAGGGGCTCTCCCAGGTTATAGGGCAAGGATCTATCTGTATTAAAGGGGCATCTGTCTGCATTAAAGGGGCGCTCCCAGGTTATAGGGCAAGGATCTATCTGCATTAAAGGGGCGCTCCCAGGTTATAGGGCAAGGATCTATCTGCATTAAAGGGGCACTCCCAGGTTATAGTGCAAGGATCTATATGCATTAAAGGGGCGCTCCGTGCTGATATTGGTACCGGTGTCGGTATATTGTGTTAGTATAGACGCTGGTGCTGATATTTGGTACCGGTTGTCGTATATGGTGTTAGTTAGGCGCTGGGTGCTGATATTGGTACTGGTGTCGGGGTAGTAGTTCTGATGTCTCAGAGACCCATAAGTAGTGGTACAGATAAATGATGTTGGTGGTAGTAGTGGTTCATGGTGTGTGCTGTGTGATTCTTCAGAAGGAGATGCAGCTGGTGGGGTGTTCTGGTTTGGTTACTGGCACTGGTGATGGAGCCGGAGAGAAGGCTAGTAGAAGTAAGGCCACTGTCATTCTGCCGCGTCGTAAGTGCGGCGTCCTGAGAACGCTCCATAACCAGACGTTGAATCATGCAGAGGGACTGGGAGGAGAAGGGGAAGCGGCACCCGCCGATCAATAACCGCACGCTACACAATGAGCGACTCGCCGGGCAGGAAAGCGTTAACCAGACGTTATAAATAGGAGGCTGTGAGGTCACGGCGATTCGCATTCCTCCTTATCTCGCCACTTCCTAATAGGGCCGTTTTGTTCCCATTTCGGCTGCTTTCCGCTGAGCTCTTACTCCTCTGGGAGTGAAATTTCATCAAACACGCGGCAGCGGATGGCTGTACAGCTGCTCCCCGGGGTCCGAGACCCCTCCTATCCCATAAGATCCTTCATTTACTCCTTTACCGCTTCCTAGGTGCAGCGGCCTTCGGGGGGACTCAGGAGTGGGGGCCTTCACCCTACTAGGGGGGGGCATTGTATAAGGAAATCTACACCACGGAGAGGATTGTAAACAAGCACTTCTTGAAAGCTGCTGATTGCCTCGGTTATAACAAAGGTGTTAAAAATTATGCAAATGGGCCAATGGAGCCCGTAGACTTTTTTTGGAAAACAATTGGGCATAAGATCCTGCCAGGAGGCGACATGCACAGTGCTTGGTTTACCAATCTTCATCCTGGTGGGAGGGGTCCAGGATTTGGACCATGGCATGATGGGTTAAACAAGCTCTGCGGTTTTCGTCTTCGGACCAAAACCCAAATGCTCTTCCTGATACCCTGGCGGCCCGTGCTGTCAGATGCCAGGGGTGAATGCGCTCCATGAGTAGACCTGTCAGGGTGACTGTTCTACTGGGACCCTGTGGCCCGAGTAGTCAGATGCCAGGGGTGACTGCGCTCCTCTGGGACCTGGTGTGGTCCTGGTTCGGTGCAGAGGGTTGAGACGACATTAGACTTGCCCCACTCTTCATATTATGTGGAATGTAATAGGAGGTGACCCTTTCCCTCCAGCGGGCATCAGGCATCCCCCAATGTCCGCTGAATATGAGGCGGGAGGAGTGGTGTCCAATCAGGATGGCAGAGGGGGGGGGGGGGGGGTCTCAGCATCTTGTGAGGGAGTCAGCAGCTTCTTCCCTTGCAGCTGTTGACGGAGGAGGATTGTAGGGGCCGATGCACCTGACTCAGCCGGATCATGGAAGCTGCTAATAAAGTGCCATGTGCAGCCGGGATGGACCGAGGGGCGGACAGATCGCATAGTCTGCAGCACATGGACGGCCCCCCTGGTCTGCACGAAGATGTCCTTCTGGTATATGGGAATTAGAGGACACCACTGAAAACAGCGCCACATGCTGTCACAGGGTGTGCCTGGGTACTGCAGCTCGTGTAGTGAATACCAACTTCCTGGAAACAAGGGGGGCGCTGCAGAGACAGCAGTGGAGGACAGAGCCTGATATGCTGCACTAGTACATTTAACAGTTCGCTCTGTTCTGGAAGCTGAGATCTTGGAATAGTGGGAGAAGGATCAATGCAAAAAGGAGCAAATAAGTAAAAGTTAAGCACAAACCTAGCGACAATAAATAATGGATGTGGAGTCTGTGTGGACCAGCGCCGAGCCGCCGGCGCTACATTAAACATGACGGGTTCATATGATACGCCTGTAGTCAGGAGGGGGGGATCCGGAGAGTACGGGGGTTGGAGCGCAATAGCGGACTAGAGGTGGACCCTTCGACCTAGATACATGGCAATAACTACCACATGCTGTCCAGGATAAGGAATATTGGAAATTTAGAGCTCTGTCTCAGCTTTGGATGTGATGGAGAATACAATATAAATAGAGGGCAAAAGTATCAATCAAGGTCACCCACACAAGTTTAAAGCAGCGAGCAGCAGGTGGCAGCGACGCCATAAGGTGCAGTTAACGCCGGCGATTAGAGAGCCGCCTGCAAAGCCTAATTATCGGCCGCGCAGTAAGGAATAAATGAGCCTCGAAAACAGCGCCCGCTCCTCACATGTGCTTCGGATCTGCTTACACATCTGCCAGCATAAATTCCTGTCTCCAGGGTTTGTTACAGTGTATCAGGCCAAGTCTAAAAATGTGTATCAAGGATGTAACAAGTGTTAGCAAAAGTTACGTCCTTAAACTGATACCAGATGCTGGACCTATAACCTGGGAGCGCCCCTTAATGCAGATGAGTCCTTGCCCTATAACCCCCCCTGGGAGCGCCCCTTTAATGCAGATAGATCCTTGCCCTATAACCTGGGAGCGCCCCTATAATGCATATAGGTCCTTGCCCTATAACCTGGGAGCGCCCCTATAATGCATATAGATCCTTGCCCTATAACCTGGGAGCGCCCCTTTACCCTTTAATGCAGATAGATCTTGGCCCTATAACTGGGAGCGCACTCTTAATACAGATAGAGCCTTGCCCTAACACAGGGAGTGCCCCTTTAATGAAGATAGATCCTTGCCCTAAACCAGGGGAGCGCCCCTATAATGCATATAGATCCTTGCCCTATAACCTGGGAGCGCCCCTTTAATGCATATAGATCCTTGCCCTATAACCTGGGAGCGCCCCTTTAATGCAGATAGATCCTTGCCCTATAACCTGGGAGCGCCCCTTTAATGCAGATAGATCCTTGCCCTATAACCTGGGAGCGCACCTTTAATACAGATAGATCCTTGCCCTATAACCAGGGAGTGCCCCTATAATGCATATAGATCCTTGCCCTATAACCTGGGAGCGCCCTTATGCAGAAGATCCTTGCCCTATAACCTGGAGCGCCCCTATAATGCATATAGATCCTTGCCCTATAACCTGGGAGCGCCCCTTTAATGCAGATAGACCTTGCCTATATCCTGGGAGAGCCCCCTTAATGCAGACAGATTCCTTGCCGTTAACTGGGAGAGCCCCTTTAATGCAGATAGATCCTTGCCCTATAACCTGGGAGCGCCCCTTTAATGCAGACAGATCCTTGCCCTATAACCTGGGAGAGCCCCTTTAATGCAGATACATCCTTGCACTATAACCTGGGAGCGCCCCTTTAATGCAGACAGATCTTGCCCTATAACCTGGGAGCGCCCCTTTAATGCAGATAGATCCTTGGCCTATAACTTGGGAGTGCCCCTTTAATTCGTGGGAAAGCCTTGCCCTATAACCTGGGAGCGCCCCTTTAATACAGATAGATCCTTGCGCTATAACCAGGGAGTGCCCCTTTAATACAGATAGATCCTTGCCTTTAACCTGGGAGAAGAGCCCCTTTAATGAGACAGATCCTTGCCCTATAACCTGGGAGAGCCTTTAAGCAGACAGCATCATTGCCCTATAACCGGGAGAAATCTGTCTGCATTAAAGGGGCGCTCCCAGGTTATAGGGCAAGGATCTATCTGCATTAAAGGGGCGCTCCCAGGTTATAGGGCAAGGATCTATCTGCATTAAAGGGGCGCTCCCAGGTTATAGGGCAAGGATCTATCTGTATTAAAGGGGCGCTCCGACACCGGTACCAATATCAGCACCAGCGCCTATACTAACACCAATATACCGACACCGGTACCAATATCAGCACCAGCGCCTATACCAGCACCACTACAAATAGCAGTCCGTCTACCAGTACCAGTACAACTATGCGACAGTACCACTACCGGCGCCTCCATCAACACCAGAACCATGATCAGTTTCAGTACCACTACAATCACCGGTACCGCTGCCAGCAGAACTTCTACTAGAATCGGACAAGCAGAGGAGGATGAGTAGGTCCTGACACATCACAGCTCCTCTGCTGCGCTCGGCTGGTCACGCTTCAGCTCGCCGCCCGCTGTGCTATTCATGTCCGTGGAGTGCGCTGCGCGTATGGCGCGTGTACCGCAGCATGTGCCCGACGTGCCACGGGGCAGACACTGGATCAGCAAATACAGGGTTAAATAGAGTACAATGTAACCAACCGGGAGATAAAAGAAGTTACCAGCCAATCATAGAGCAACATGGTCAAGTGATGGCATCATCATCGCCCCCTTCTGGTGAGGCAGGTGATACCTATACCCAGGGTTCTTATCCAGCTTTCCCAGAGCTCAGATGAACTAAAATGTCCCTGTTATAAGGCTGCTTTGCTATTCAAGAGATATAATATTTGCCGCAGGATATTGGTTGTCACCCAGCTTTCCCAGACTCCTGCATGGTTGACTATCCCTTTATGAGACATGAGACTCACTGTTTGGGTTGACATTCTCGCAGAGCTCTGTCTTGGCTTCCCCGTTGGGCCGGTCACTGGGCTTGTGCGACAGTCGTGAGGACATGGTGGCCGCCGTCACCACCGCCTTGAAGCTGCGCTTGCGTTTCTGCACATTCAGTTCCGGGTGGAAGATGATGATATAAACCTTCGGCATGTAGAGCATCCCCAGAGCCACCGAGGCACTGAGATTCATGGAGATGGTGAGGGTGGTGGTCTGGATGTAGAGCTGCAAGACACCAAGGGTTAAAGGGTCATACAGATGCACGGAGTAGCAGAGTATAAAGCATGATACACAACCAGCACTGCTACATCTGCTCCACTCACACACAGGTGACAAACTCCTCATCGCTGCACCTGAAGATTCTCCTTTCCTATATTCTTACACTTCCGCCGCGCGTGACTCTGCTACATCCGACAAACTCGTCTCAGAGAGAATCATAACCTGAGATTCTGGGTCGTTACCCTCTTTCATGATTTGTTTTGCAACTTATTTAATGAGAGGCCAAATTATTCAACAAGAAAAAAAATATGTGTCAACGCGCGATTGGCGACTGACCCACGAAAATAGGGCGTCCGAGAGCACCTGCCTGACCCCTGACCTCTCCTACATATAATGTATCTTTAGTGGGTTCCATCCTTCTGTCACTCCGGGTGGTCACATGATCCTCTGTCTAGTGATCAGGGGCAAAGAATGGGCGGAGTTATGTAAATCCAGTAATCGAGGGGAACAATGACTGGACCCCCTTATTCTATTACATATGGAAGGTTGGTTTACAATAAGAAGGGGGTCTTGGTACCCCTCAATGTCTAGGTTAGAAACTATATAATTCTTTGTAACCTGGGGTACTTAAGGGGTTAATATCAGCATAGAGCAAGAGACAGCACAGACAAAGAGTTAATAACCCGTGTAGATGGGAAGTTTTCATAATTGAGGTGCGATGGGTTACTTCCTATAGAGGGGTTGTGGAGAGAGCACAGGGCACAGCAGTGTGAGGACACGCATCCAGTGCGCTTGGAGTAGCTATACAATCATGGAATATAAATCCATACATCACAGTCCTGCAGCTACTAACATCATACACAAAGGGCTGATTACACATCTCTCCAGGGACAATAAATAACAAAGCTCAAAGTTAGGACCCCTGGTGATGTCATCAGAAGGTCCTTGGTCTCATGATAAAAAACTCTGGCGCTTTAGGGCTGTGGATCGGCAGACTCCCGGACTGAGCCCCATTGTTGTCCGCCCCCTCTTACTCACACAATGCGCAGCTTAGCCAGATTCCTCTGTGCCCTCTGACTACTCTCTCGCCTCATATCTGTACCGCACCGCGCCACCTCCTCCCGCACCGCAGCTCAATTATACCGAATCTCTAAGCTCCTCGCAGCCTATCCCTCCACAAAGAATCATTGAGGATTGATTTTTATTTTGTGCCTCTCCAACCGCGCAGCTTCCTCCTGGACTGACCGGATATTCCGATAAAAGGATATAAAATAAAGAACAAGTTTTATTAACTCTGCAGTAAAGCCAGAAAATACCCAAAGTCGCTGATCCAAAGAGCAAACACTCAACCCCCAATACAGTACATAACAGGAATATAACTACTATAATACTGCCCCCTATGTCCAAGAATATAACTA
>WNYA01001974.1:33646-53215 GCA_019512145.1 Engystomops pustulosus | reverse complement strand
CTACACTACACTTGACCAGACCGTGGCCTGTTCCTAGTCTAAACTATATCTTGACCTGAGCTTGGCCTGTTCCTAGTCTACACTATCACTTGCCCTGAGATTGGCCTGTTCTTAGACTATTCTTCTACTTGACCTGAGCTTGGCCTGATCTATCTATCTCATATCTATCTTTCTATCTATCTATCTATCTATCTGTTCATGCTTGTCTATTGCATAAAGATCATCTATCAGTTATCTATCTGATATTTATACTGTAAATCATGACAATACACACCAAAGTGATTGATACCTAAGGGATTAATTGCTTGTCTGGGGAAGCTGAAGGTTTAGACGTAAAAAAATCCCTGGTGGTCTTGTGTTGCCAAGGATTTAGTGGGTGAAAGTAAAAAGTTTAACAAAATATTACCGGAGACCTGGGAAGTGAAGTATCAAAATCCCCTGTAATCTAGGGGATAGTTTATGATTTTTGGACTGGGAGTTAATTGTCCCATCTCTTGTAGGACAGGGAAGTAAAGACTTTAATGGCAATATCCCTGGTGGTCCGAGACAGTGAAGGGTAATTGTACCATCCCCTGTAACCTGCAGGAGTTCAGAATGTAAGGATAACATCCCTGTTTGGCTGGGGATATAAAACGTTTCATGATTACATCCCTGGTGGTCTATGGGAGTGAATGATTTATTGATAGGATCCCTGGTGGTCATCTCTGGGGCAGATTTACTTACCTGGTCCGTTCGCGATCGTTCTGCACTGGAATTCACCGGGCCGGACCAAGTGAAGGTAAGCGCGTCCCAAGCAACACTTTTTTTGCTTTAAATGCGGCGTTTTTTCCGAATCCGTCGGGATTTCGCTCGGCCACGCCCCCCGATTTCCGTCGCGCGCATGCCAGCGCCGTTGTGCCAAAATCCGATCGCGTGCGCCAAAATCCCGGGGAAATCATCGCAAATCGAAAAATATTCGGGTAACACGTCGGGAAAACGCGAATCGGGCCCTTAGTAAATGACCCCCTCTGAGTCATCTACTAGAGGCCGGCGTAGAGTGTGAACAGCGCCTGAGAGAGGGAGGAAGCCTATTATAAACCTCCTGGGGGCGCTGTGGGCCTCAGGGCACCTGGTGCAGGTAAAGAGACTCTATAGACTCCTACAACTCTGAGAATTGCTTGTAGTTCTGAGTATTGGCGGCCTGTAATCACCCAGGAATGCTGTAACTACCAGGTAAGTGACCCCTCTGTACACAGCAGTGCCGAGCTGTAAATGACACATAACATGGGTCCTAAGTGTCACTCACATGAGCTGCATCCACACAAGGATCACTTCCTCCACCCTCGGCCTCCAGGGACTCTATAAATTACCGTGAAATTATTGCTACATTGCTGGGAAGGGTTATAATACAATGTAACTCCACTCAGCCAATATCCTATGAGGATGTGCATCTATCTGCCTTGTAATACGACATGACACCTGCATGGGGCGCTATAGTATCCACCATTACAGTCTATATACTGGATCTACTGTGCCCTATGACCTGATCCTGCAGATTCAGCCCATGGACATAGACAGGATTTATTTTATATAAGTAGAACTGACTTCAAAGAAACCAGAAAAATCTGATGTTTTATGGAGCTGAAGATTATTGTGTTTTCTTGGCACTTTGCTTTGTATCTTTTTCGATGCAGTTGGTCAATTTGATGGAATTTTGTACATATTCTTTAATCTAGTTCCGGATCCAAAATTTGCATCACAGCCCCCCCCCCCCCCCTGCTCCATTATATTACAGCCATTCCATAGACCCAGAAGGACCTGCTGCCCTCCCCAAGTGTGTGATCACTAGTTCTGCCCCCCTATATCTGCCCCCTCAGAGATATATGAATGGTGCCTTGATGTGTGATTAGAGGACCTTTTGCAAACTAAGGTTCCTGAACCAAGGTGTGACCCCTACTCTCTATGTATGTCCATGGTCAGAGATGTGACACTAGTATCTACCTGCAAGTATCTAATCTTATAATAAAAAAGTCTCTTTTCAGTTGATCTAAGAACGGCAAGGATGATCCATTGGGCCACATTTATCAGTACCAGTGCAGTGTGTACTATGTGCAGTGTCATGTGTAATGTGTAGGGGGCGCTAGGTTAATCATAACTGGCGCCAGTCTTCATGAATCTGGCGCCCCCTGTGTTGCTCCGGAAGTGGCACCAGCTTTTTTTTGTTGTAGAATTGTGGCGCACGTCAGTGATAAATGTGGCACAAATTTGCGCTAATCAGTAACAGCCCTTATAGGTGACATTTTTTTGTCTTGTCGGACACAGAGCTGCCGCGGTACAAAACTGGCGCAGACACTTAATAAATACATGTACAAGCAGTTTGCACGTTCTTTCTATTGCAAAGTCAGACACAAAACTGGTGCAAACACTTTAATAAATGTGGCCCATTGGGATATTACTTAACACGGCGCATGACGGTTTTACTTGTGCGGCTCCGCTTGACCTCGCCTGTGATTTTCGTTTGCTAATTTTCTTTGTTTGCTTTAATTATGACCCTTGTATAAAGCCAAGTCAGGAGATGATAGACAGAAGCAGAGATAAAAGTGAGTGAATGGAAGGTCAGAAGCGGCGGAACAGACGCTAAACTTGGCTCCTGCGGTATTCAGGAAATCTGGTAGTTTGCATTCGCCGGGCGCCATATATCAGCGCGGGTCGTAACAAGCACCATCACATCTCCGGTCCATTCATAACTTTATAGAACTTTGTGACAAGGGGCCAATTTTAGAACATTCTATAAAGTTTTTTTACTTGTTTTTTGTATTTACGATTGTCCTTGCCCTAAATTTAGATTAGGGATGGCTCCCGCGTCGCAGGTGACATGACCCAGAGCTGAACATAGTCGGTGCAGCTTCGGGTGGCTTTCTGGTGCCTCTTACCACTTGCATCCTGCAGCATCTGGTCACAAGACCCTCTGGTCCTTCTGGGTCCTATAATGAGTTCAAAGATTTAAAGGGCCTGTGAAACCTCATGTAACGTGTCCCCCAGACCCTTTGATGTACCCCCCATCCCACTAGGAGGTGCCTGAGCATTAAAGTCCCCAGATCCAGTGCAAAGATGTGTGTTCTGATTGTACCCTATGATCCTGCCCTCTGTTGACCTGATTCTAATTGTACCATGGAGAACTGCTACCTGTCCTGACCTTCAGCTTGTACCAGAGAACTGTTACCTGTCCTGACCTTCAGCTTGTACCATGGAGAACTGCTCCTTGTCCGGACCTTTGGCTTGAACAAGCAATAATGAGAATAATAATATACATGGCTCAGGCACCTTCCTGCAGGGTCCCTCGGCCGCATTTTTGTCGGGTTTCCCGACTTTTCGGGGATCGCACCGGGGATTGTGTCGCACGCAATCGGATTTTGGCGCATTGGCGCTGGCTTTCATGTGACAGAAATCGGGGGAATGCCGTCAGACGACCACACAGATTCGGACTAAGCGCGGGATTTAATATTTAAATTTGTGTCCCAAGCCACGCACTTACATACACCAGGAAGAAGAAGGTGAACTCCGGCGGACCTGATCGGGGAAGCGACACATGCAGGATATTGGGTGCACGATCTTCTTGAACCGCGGCAGATCTGCATTCTGGCGGACATTCCGGATAGGGGATTGCGCAGGACTGGGTAAGTAAATGTGCCCCAATGTCATTAATTACAAAAAGGAGCCTAAATAATTTGCTTTTATGCTTCGCAATATTTTATTTGAATTTCTAAAGTAGGCGAGTAACTACATCTCCCATGATCTCTCAGTTCTCAGTAACAGCTCCTGCCACTCAGCCTCTGGTAGAAACATTTTAAATAACCACTTATGACCTATTAGCTTATATTTTAATGACCCCCTTGAATATGAATTATGCTTATTTCTGGAATATCCCTTTAAAAGGCATTTACCATGAGGATGTAAATAGGTGTTAACGGAGCCTGGAGCCCTTCTGGCTCATTTGCATACACTCTTTCATCCTGGTGGTAGATGTCCTTTAACTATCCAGTGATGAGAGAGGATTGGAAGTAGAATGATGTACAACAAAGAAGAAAGGAGGACGAACAATGGAGAGTAGAAGTAACCTGGTGCCCATCATTGCTGGTCACAGACTGTCAGCATCACCTTCTTCTACTACAAATCATCTATTCAGTTTTATTCAAGTTGAAAAAAAACCCTGATATTCTCCCAAAATTTGGTTTTCCAATGGCAAGAGATTAGTCGCCCATTACAAGAAGGTAACAATCCTGCAAAGTCCATTTTAAGCAAATTCTGCCCCCCGAATGTAGCACTGAAGGGTAATTATAACCCAACAAGGAAACCATCAGCAAGCAGCCCGTCTCCTCTGCACCCGGTACCAGGTCTATTCCCAGTTATCTACAATCTTCCCTGCTGCTTGTAACCTGATTGTCCTGTAGAGATCACCTTGGAGCACCATTACTCCTCATTTTACTGTTGTCTATTTTTTAAAATTTTAAGCAAATTAGAAGCAAATTTATTTTTAAACAAATTTTCCCAAATCCCAGTTGGCGGGATGTGGCTCCCATATGCTGCGCTGGGCTATTTGCATAGTAAATCTGCGCTGCTGCAGTAAAATCTTGTGTAGGTGGGTCCCATGGAGGGCGCGGTGATACATTGTTATATTATGGAATGTTTATAAATATGTAACTGTATACAATGTATCTCTTCTCTCTCCCTCCGTAGCCTCCAGCCATAATGCCCATCCCCGGGGTGTATCAGAAGGTGGCAGAGGGGCAGCAGTCCCAGAGGAAAATCGGGACTGTCGAGAACCCCAAAAAGTTCAAAGGACAAGATTTCAACAGCATCCGGGACCTGTGCATCAGCAGGAAGCAGCTGTTTGAGGATGACATGTTCCCGGCCAATCTCTACTCCATCGGAGAACGTCTGCTGTCCCAGGACAAACTGCTGAGCATCAAGTGGAAGAGACCGACCGTGAGTCTAACGAAAATCATGATATTTTTAATTATTTCACCTAAATATGGAAATTTCCTCAAGTTTTTTTCGACCCAGGTCCCATCTCCATCACCAAGACACTACTAGAGGGACTGTTGATCCACCCAAACCTAGAGGCAGGAGGCAGTTAGGACATAGGTGGAGGTCCGGGTGATGCCTCAGTCATTAATGGGAATGACTCCAAGCGAAGGGCACGTTCACACTTTACATTTTTGGTTGCATTTACATTGCATTTTGCATTACAACAACTGAGGAGATTTGCCTAATTACATTACTGTTAACGCTTGCGTTTACAAAGCACAGTGTAAACAAATGTGTTAACAATGCAAAAACTCATGCGTGTTGTTAATGTGAAAGTCAACAATAATATAGTTAGGCAAAACTCCTCTACTCAAATGCAATCTAAACGCAACCAAAACGCAACGTGTGAACACGCCCTCAGGGCAGACAATCCCGTAACTTTAACAGGTACTAATGAGTAGGAAACCTATAGCTCAGGCACCTTCCCAAACAAGAAAAGACTCCGCACTGTGTTCATGTCTTCACACTGCTGTGTCCATGGCTCTCAGGGGTGACCTGCCCCACAGCCTGTCCCATCTGCTCTGAGTAAGAGCTGTAGTGGGCTTATTTGTTGGAAACTACAGCAGTTACTCAGAGCACAGGCAGTGGTACAGTTCAATGTAGAGGGCTAAAAGCAGTGTGAGGACAGACATGAACTTGTAGAAGGTACAATCCAGGTAAGTAAATCCATATACCTGGATCATTGGCTTCTATATGTGGAGCTAGAGAGCTGTGCAGGGAGTGGGAGGAGAAGCTGAGCTGTCATACTGGATCCTGTGTTATCTATACATGGATATTACGTCCTTGTGCGGAGGCAGAAAACATCCTGATTACATTATATGAAGACATGAGTATAATCACAGGAGACATGGAGACACATGTGGTGACAGTGATGGAGGAGCAGAATATTATCAGTGATTGGTGCATTATTATACAGTGACAGCAGGGGGAGACATCATGTGATCAGAAGCGGACATCCCCTTTAAAGAGCCGTTACACCTCATATATTCATGGTATAATGTAAATCTGTCTGCTCTCCTAAGGCTGCAGCTAGTGTTATGTATTGTCCTCACACTGCTGTGCTCTGTGTTACCTGCAGTCATTGGTAAGTCTTGTCCCTGGAGAGATGTGTAGTCAGACCTTGGTGTATGTTGTTAGTAGCAGCAGGACTGTGAAACACGGGTTTATATTCCAGTCCGCAAGTGCATTGTGGGCATGTCCTCTCATTGCTTTGCTACAGGCTACCCCTGTCTGCACAGAGCACAGAGCACAGCAGAGGGGGGATGACTTTGGAGCAGTTTATTCCAGGAAGCTAAGAACACAACAGTGTGAGGACTGCAATACTGGATATAAATCCATAGATCACAGTCCTGCTGCTACTAACATCACACACAGAGGTCTGATAACAAATCTCTCCAGGGAGAATACATAACACTGGCTGCAGAGAACGTAAAACACAGAAGTGTGAGGGCATGCCCCCATAACAATCCTCAAATATAAATCTATACATCACAGTCCTGCTGCTACTAACAACTTATACAAAGGTCTGAGTACACATCTCTCCATAGACAATACCTAACACTCCCCGCAGAGAGCACAGAGCACAGCAGTGTGAGGACAGCAATCCTGGATACAAATCCATATTCCACAGTCCTGCTGCTACCAACATTACATACAGAGGTCTGATTATGCATCTCTGCATGGACAATACCCAACACTCCCTGCAGAGAGCACAGAGCACAACAGTGTGAGGACTGCAATCCTGTATACTGTATAAATCCATATTCCACAGTCCTGCTGCTACTAACATCAGACACAGAGGTCTGAGGGCTGCAGTTTGAATGAACATAAATGAGGACCTGTTCTAATTAAGGAACAGAAATATAGATCTTTACCCTCTGGAGAGAAACAATGAAGGTTGTGAATGAGAATTGTCAGGATTTGATACACAGTTTAGTGTTTTGTTTTTTTTGTTGTGACCTGTAAGGGAACCATTCAGTCCTCCCACAGCACCTCCACAGGACAAGCGAGGAATTACACAATTCCATTCAAATATACAATGTCTAGTCCTCCAAGACGAGCAATGTGCTCGATAATAGATGAACATCCTAAACGCTGCCCCCTACAGACACCTCCGAGTACGAATTTCCTAATAAACTGTGATACGACCGCGTTGTCTCCATATCGCAGTCTACAGACTGTCCCTGGAGAGATGTGTAATCAGACCTCACACTGCTGTGCTCTGTGCTCTCTGCAGCCAGTGTTATGTATTGTCCCTGGAGAGATGTGTAATCAGACCTCACACTGCTGTGCTCTGTGCTCCCTGCAGCCAGTGTTATGTATTGTCCCTGGAGAGATGTGTAATCAGACCTCACACTGCTGTGCTCTGTGCTCTCTGCAGCCAGTGTTATGTATTGTCCCTGGAGAGATGTGTAATCATCCCTCACACTGCTGTGCTCTCTGCAGCCAGTGTTATGTATTGTCCCTGGAGAGATGTGTAATCAGACCTCACACTGCTGTGCTCTGTGCTTGTATAGTACTCTGGGAGCATGGACCAGCAGCAGGTAGGTACTAGCGGTGGGTGATAATAACCCTCTGTACCCACAGCTCTTGTTACCAGCAGCCTCTTCAGGGCTCTGCATCCTGGGGCCGGGTCTTCTTCCCCCTCATGACAGATGCAGCCCGACAGGACACACTTTGCAGCAGGTAACTGCGCCCCTGATGCTGCATGTGGTGCTGGGTGAGGCAAGTAGCTCAACTCGCCTCATGGCTGCCCCTGGTGGAAGGGCTATAACTGCACTGGTTACACCAGACGTCCAGGATACGTGTGGATACACCTCGACACGTCTGACCCCAAAACCCTCCGGCCGCCCACACGACCTCAGCACGAAGGTCACAGCCTCCCGGAGAAGGGTCAGGACTCCACGTGTTTCCCCTGACAGGAATGTGTGACGAGGGGCCGGACACATGGTTCACATTTCCTGACAATGAAGAATAGAAAATAAATAAAAACATTCACTTTAAAAAAAAATCAAACGTTCCAAAAGAAGGTTTTCCACTTTTCCTCTTTTTTTTTTTCCATTCTCCGAGAAATCTGCAAGAAAAGCAAAAAGTCAGGGAGAGGAGAGACGTCTCGGAAGACCAAGGAGAAAGGGGGAAAACAAGCGAAGCGCGAGGAAAAGTCAAAAACATTCCAAAAACTCCGGCCTGGAGCGCGGCCAAGTCCTAATGGAGATCATTAGCCCAATAGCCGGTGCCGTCCGCGCTCCGCTGGCCCTGATCCTGGGTGTTCCTGCCCCGGCAGAACTTATTTAGTCTGGATATTGCAGGGATTGTTTGAAGAAAGAGATAGGAGGAATTCTGCTCCGTACCCACAGCCGGACCCCGCCCCACATTCCTGGACCCTCGCCAGCTCTTTGCTTTCTCATTTCCCTGGATTTTGCACGGTTTCCACTGACACGTGTCTCACCGAGGAGGAAGAAAACAGACAAGAAAATCAGATCCTTATCGAGAAGCCACAAGTCTGGTGGAAAATACAAGAAGAAGACTACAAATCCCGTGACCTGGAGCACCGGCACATTCCTGCGCACAACTCCTCCAGCACGGAAAAAGTTAATCGTTCCCATAGACAGGGAGGATCGGGTCAGGATCCAGGACACAGAAGGGAACACGGATCAGGACAATAGTTTAATATTCACAGATTCATAATAAAAGCAGTATAGACTCCAAGTCATTTACTCTACAAGGTCCGGACACTCGGGGTCCACACACTGTACACTGACACCCTCCCAATATTCCCAAACAGGTGTTAGCGGAAATAAGGATCAGGCTGTTGGGTTTGTTGGGCCTGGAAGGGGACAGAGGAGTCTGGAGGAGGAGGAGGACAGAGATTACACATCTCTCCAGGGACAGTACATAACACTGGCTGCAGAGATGTGTAATCAGACCTCACACTGCTGTGCTCTGTGCTCTCTGCAGCTAGTTTTATGTATTGTCCCTGGAGAGATGAGTAATTAGACCTTTTTTTTGTGTTGTTAGTGCCAGCAGGACTATAACAATGTAGTTGGTTTTCTGATATGGAGCAGTAAATCCCCTATCTTGATAGAGAGTTACAGCATAAGATTATATCTGCATGCACCACTAGGGGGAGCTCAGGATATCACTGCATACAGGTAATACACTGATCTGTATGATAATGCAGTATGCGTCAATTAGGGCCTGTGCAACCCTCATGCGTGTCCCCCGACCCTTTGGATGTTACCCCCCCCCCCCACCACCACCCCTCCCACAGAGGTGCCTGTACATTAAAGGCCCAGATTCCTGCAAAATTGTGTTCTATGTACCCCTGATCCTTCCCTCTGTTGACCTATTCACGTGACCATGGAGACTCTCTACCGGTCCCTGACCTTCAATTTTACCTGCGGAACTGCTCCTCTCCTACCGCCCTTGTCCATGGAGAACGGCTACCTGTCGACCTCACTTTACCAGGGAGACTGCTACCTCCTGACCTCCTTGTACCATGGAGAACTTGACCGGTCCTGACCTCAGCTTGTACCATGAGACTGCGACCTGCCCTGACCTTCAGCTTGTACCGGAAACTGTTCCTGTTCTGACTCTTCACTTGTCCATGGAGACTTTACCGGTCCGGACATCACTTGTACCATGGACCGATGCTTACCTTCCCTGACCTTCACTGTGTACCATGGAGAACTGCTATCTCCCTGACCTTCCCTTTTACCATGGAGAACGCTAGTGTCCCGTACTTCCAGCTTGGTACCCATTGGAGACACTGTTTGCCTGTCCTGACCTTCAGCGTGTCCATGGAGAACGGCTCCTTGTCTCTGAACGCATGCAGCTTGTACCAGGGAGAACTGCTACATTCCCTTCCCCTTCATCTTGTTCCATGGAGACATCTACCTGTCCTGACCTCAACTTGTTACCATGAAAGAACTGCTACTTGTCCGTACCTTCACTTGTACCACGGAGAACGGTTACCCTGTCCTGACCTTCAGCTTGTACCATGGAGCACTGTTACCCCACCTGTCCCTGACCTTCATCTTGTACCATGGGAACTGCTCCTTGTCCGGACCTTTGGCTTGAACAAATCAATATGAGAATAATAAACATAATACATTGGCTCAGGCACCTTCCTGCATGGTCCCTATCGTGCCGCATTTTGTCGGGTTTCCCGACTTTTCTGGGTCGCACCGGGTATTGTGTTTTTCCCCCCGCCACGCAATCGGATTTTGGCGCATTGGCGCTGGCTGTCAGGTGACAGAAATCGTGGGATGCGTCAGACGACCACACAGAATTCGGACTCCGCGCGGCTTTTAATCTGTACATTTGTGTACCCAACCACTCACTTACATACACCAGGAAGAAGAAGTGAACTTCCTGCTGAACCTGATCGGGGAAGCGACCCCTGCAGGATTTGGGTGCACGTCTTTGAACCCGGCAGATCTTCATTCTGGCGACATTCCGTATAGGTGGATTGCTCAGGACTGGGTAATTAAAGTGCCATGTCCATTAATTACAAAAAGGAGCCTAATAATTTGCTTTTAATGCTTCCATATTTATTGAATGTCTAAGTAGGCGAGTACTACCATCTCCATTATCTCTCATTCTCCATTAACAGCTCCTGCCACTCATCCTCTGGTATGAACATTTTAAATATCACCACTATGACCTATTAGCTTATATTTTAATGACCCCCTTAATATTAATTATGCTTCATTTCTTGGAATATCCCTTTACAAAGGAAGTCAGTTACCATGAGAATGTCATATGTTTAACGGAGCCTGGAGCCCTTCTTGCTCATTTGCATCCCTCTTTCCATCCTTGTGGTAGATTCCTTAACTATCCATTGATGAGAGAGGATTGGAAGTAGAATGATGTCCAACAAGAAGAAATGAGGACAACAATGAGAGTAGAAAGTAACCTGGTGCTCCATCATTCCTTGCTGGTCACAGACTGGCACTCAACCTCTTCTACTCCATCATCTTTCAGTTTTATTCAAGTTTAAAAAACCCTTATATTCTCCCAAAATGGTTTCCAAGGCAAGAATTTGTCGCCCCATTACAAGAAGGTAACCATCCTTCAAAGAATTCCATTTTAAGAACAAATTCTGCCTCCCCGAAGTGTAGCACTGAAGGTAATTATAACCCAACAAAGTGACCCATCAGCAGCATCCCGTCCCCTCTGCACCCGGTCCAGGTCTATTCCTATAAATCTACAACTTCCCTGCTAGCTTGTAACCTGATTGTCCTTAGAGTGACCTTGGAGCACCATTACCCTCATTTTACTTGTCTATTTTTTAAAATTTTAAGCAAATTAGAAGCATTTAGTTTTATTAAAACAAATTTTCCCAATCCCATTGGCGGGTTGGGCTCCCATAACGCTGCGCTGTGCTATTTGCAAATAGTAAATCTGCGCTGGCTGCCGTAAAATCTTGTGTAGGTTGGTCCCATGTGCAGGGCGCGGTGATACATTGTTATATTATGGAATGGTTTATAAATGTAACTGTAGACAATGGTCTCCTTCTCTCTCTCCCCCGTAGCCAGCCTCCAGCCATAATTCCCATCCCCGGGGTGTATCAGAAGGTGGCAATAGGGGCAAGCAGTCCCATAGGAAAATCGGACTGTCGATACCCCCAAAAATTCAAGGACAAGATTTTAACAGCATCCGGACCTGTGCATCAGCAGAAATCAGCTGTTTGAGGATGACATGTGCCCTCCAATTCCTACGCCAGCGGAGAACTCTGCTGTCCCAGGACCAACTTCTGAGCATCAAGTGGAAGAGACCGACCCCGTGAGTTAATCGAAAATCCAATGATATTTTTAAAATTATTTCACCTAACTATGAATTTTCCTCAAGTTTTTTTCGACCAGGTCCCATCTCCATCACCAATGACACCTACTAGTGGGATGTTGAATCCACCCAACTAGAGGCAGGAGGCTTAGACACGTTGCGAGGTCCGGGTGATGCTCAGTCATTAATGGGAATGACTCCAGCGAAGGGCACGTTCACCGAACACACTTTAACATTTTTTGGTTGGCATTTACATTGGCATTTTGCATACAACAACTGAGGGAGATTTGCCTACTTACATTACTTGTTAACGCTTGCGTTGTACAAAGTCACAGGTACACAACATGTGTAACACTGCAAAAACTCATGCTTGTTGTCTAAGGTGAAGTCACACAATAATATAGTTAGGCAAAACTCCTCTACTCAAATGCAATCTACACGCCAACCACAACGCACGTGTGAACACGCCCTCAGGGCAGACAATCCCGTAACTTTAACAGTACTATGAGTATTAAACCTATAGCTCAGGCAACCTTCCCAAACAAGAAAAACTCCGCACTGTGTTCAATAGTCTTCACAACGGCTGTGTCATGGCTCTCAGGGTGACCTTCCCCACAAGCCTGTCCCATCTGCTCTGTAGTAGAGCTGTAGTGGGCTTATTTGTTGGAAACTACAAGTCCGTTACTCAGGTCACAGGCATGTGGTACGTTCATGTAGAGGCTACACGTGGTTAGGACAGACATGAACTTGCAGAATGGTACATCCCGGTAGTAATCCATATACCTGGATCATTGGTTGCTTTTATGTGTAGCTTGAGAGCTGTGCAGGGATTGGGAGGAGAAGCTAGCTGTCATACTGGATCCTGTGTTATCTATACATGGATATTACTTCCTTGTGCGCCATTCAGAAACATCCTTGATTACATTATAGGAAGACTGAGTATAATCACAGGATACCATGTAGACCCTGTGGTACAGTGATGGAGGGAGGAGCGAATTTATCCGTTGATTGTGCTTATTCTACAGTGACAAGCAAGGGAGACATCATGTGATCAGAACGGACATCCCCTTAAGAAGCCTTACTAACCTCAATATTTCAATTTAAGAAATGTAAATCTGTCTGCTCTCCTCAGACTGTCAGCTAGTGTTTAGTTATTGTCCTCAACTCGTGTCGCTGTGTTACCTGGCAGTCCATTGGTAAGTCTTGTCCGCTGGAAGAATGTGTAGTCATACCTTGGTGTATGTTGTTAGTAGCAGCAGACGTGAAACACGGGTTTTATATTCCAGTCCGCGTGCATTGTGTGGCACACTGTCCTCTCATTGCTTTCGCTACATCTACACGTCTGCAAACATAGCATCAGAGCACAGCAAGGGGGGATGAACTTTGGAGCCGTGTTATTCCCATGAGCTCAGAACCAACAGTGTGAGGACTGCAATACTGGATAGCAATCATAGATCACAGTCCCGCGCTAACACATCAACACACAGAGGTCTTTCAACATTCTCTTCCGCCAGGGAGAAATACCATAACCTGGCTGCAGAGACTAAAAACACAGAAGTTTGAGGGCATGGCTCCCCCATAACAAGCCTCAAATATATAAGTCATATCTATACCATCACCGGCCTGCTGCTACTACCAACTTATACAAAGGCTTAGTACACATCTCTCCAAGACAATACCTCACTCCCTGCAGAGAGACCAGAGCACAGCAGTGTGAGTACAGCAACCTGGATAAATCCATATTCCACCGTCCTGCTGCTATACCAACATTACATACAGGTCTGATTATGCATCTCTGTCATGGACAATCCCCAACACTCCCTGCGATAGCACAGAGCACAACAGTGTGAGGACTGCAATCCTGTAGACTGTATAAATCCATATTCCACATTCCCTGCTGCTAATCTACCATCAGAACACAGAGGTCTGAGGGCTGTGCAGTTATATGAAATAATGAGATACCCTGTTTCTAATTAAGGAACATAAATATATCTTTACCCTCTGGGCGAACAATGAAGGTTGTGACATCGAGAATTGTCATGGATTTTATTACACAGTTTACCGTGTTTTGTTTTTTTGTTTTACCTGTCAGGGACCATTCCGGTCCTCCTCCCAACAGCACCTCCACAGGACAAGCGAGGAATTACACAATTCCATTCAAATATACATGTCTAGTCCTCCAATAACGATCTGCAATGTGCTCATAATAGAGGAAACATCCTAAACGCTGCCCCCTACAACACCTCTGAGTACGAATTTTCCTATCAACTGTGGATATCGACCGCGTTGTCTCCATTCGCAGTCTAACGACTCCCCCCCCCCTCCCCTGTCACTTATATAACGATGTCACTGCAAAATTTGCCTTATGTTGGCAAATTCCACTGTGAAGGTTTTCAAAAGATTCCTTTTATCTGAACTAATCCGCTCCTTTAGACAGGGCTTATTCCTCCGGGTCCGTCCTATGAATTATGGAACGTGTACAGCGAGGAGGCCAGGATCAGGAGGCACCACCAAACCAATATGTGTAGACTATGCGTGACCCCGGAGATGTAATACTGCGGTTATTACCGATAGCGCTGCTCTAATCCTTAAAGCGAAACCACTACTGTGAAATGTGGTAATATGCAAGGTGCGCATTCCTAATTTCCATTGTAGGGGTCCAGCCCATGAGGAACGCTGCCTGTCATGTGGTTCTGTTCCAATGTGAAGATCCTTACAGAACATCCCGTTTAAACTGTCTATAATATTTCTCAATTGTCTATTTTATTTAAAGAGACAACTTCACTGAGTTTCATCCCATCCTAGGCTATCTGTACTTAGGTTGACCACGCATGAACGTGTGTGAATCATACCTCACACTGCTTGCTCTGTGCTCTCCTGCAGCCAGTGTTATGTATTGTCCCTGGATAGAGTGATCATACTCCACACTGCTTGTGCTCTGTGCTCTCCCTGTCCAGCCATTTTTATTATTGTCCCTGAGAGATGTGTAATCAGACCTCACACTGCTGTGCTCTCTGCAGCCAGTGTTATGTAATTGTCCCGGAGAGATGTGTAATCAGACCTCACACTGCGGTGCTCTGTGCTCTCCTGCACGCCAGTGTTCTGTATTGTCCCTGGAGAGATGTGTAATCCATACCTCACATCTGCTGTCTCTGTGCTCTCTGCAGCTCATTGTTATGTAATTGTCCCTGGAGAGATGTGTCATCAGACCTCACACTGCTGTGGCTCTGTTCTCTTCTGCACGCCGTGTTATGTATTGTCCCCAGGGAGAGATGTGTATCAGACCTCACACACTGCTGTGCTCTTTGCTCTCTGCAGCCAGGTTATGTATTGTCCTCTGACACAGATTTGTATCAGGACCCACAACGCTGTGCTCTGTCTTCTGCGGCCATTGTTTATTTAATTTCCCTGGGAGTGTGGTAATCAGACTCACAGCTGCTGTGCGTCTGTGCTCTCGCATTCCAGTGTTATGTATGGTCCCTGGGGATGTGTAACATCAGACCTTCACCTGCTGTGCGCTCCTGTGCTCTCTGCAGCCAGTGTTATGTACATAGTCCCTGAGAGATGTGTACTAGAACACTCACACTGTGTTCTCTGCTGTGCTCTCTGCCCCAGTAGGTTATGTACTGTCCCCTGGAGAGAGGTGGTAATCATACCCCCCCCCCTCACACTGCTGTCCTGTGCTCTCTGCATCTAGTTTTATGTATTGTCCCTGGAGAGATGAGTAATTAGAACCTTGTTTTTTTGTGTTTTAGTGTCCAGCAGGACTTAACATGTAGTTTTGTTTTTCTGATACTGGAGCAGTAATCCCCTATCTTGATAGAAGAGTTACAGCCTAAGGATTAATATCTGCATGCATACCACTATGGGGTAGTCAAGTGATAGCCTGCATACAGGTAATACCCTGATCTGTATGATAATGCAAGTAGCGTCTCCTGGCTCCCCCCTTGTTCGTGGATCTGGATGACATATATTTTAGATCATTTTGGATTTCTGTATCAGAAAATATATAAATAATATTTGTACTGCTATTCTAGTAGGGGTACATTCACCCCCACTAGGGTCTTGCCACATCGTCAGCTTATCAGTTAAGGGTCTTCTAATAAGGGCTTGTCTCAATATGTAGCTGAGGTTTTGGTTTTTGAGATGAGTCGGTTTCCCTGTCCTGCAGGTGTTAGTCCTGTAAATATGATCTGAGCACAGAACTATTATAATAACCGTCACATAATACTTTGTCACTCACAGGCTCTTATGTTCTTCATACACAATTATGTTTGGTCTATGACAGACAGTAGAATACGGTAATGTCATACACTTCCTTTAAGGAAGCCTATGGTGGGCACAATTAACGGGCCATCTGCCAAGACCCTCCGCTGCCCCCCAAGCCGTCAGACTACAACATCACCAAAGATATAATGGAACCCTGAGGGTTTCCATTAAAAGTGATATTTATTGAGGACCCCTTTAAGTGGGACATGAGGACGGGCTAGAAAAGGAGGGGGGGGGTTCGAGGTCCCAGAGTACCCCTTTAACCCTCCTGATCAGGTCCAACCCCCCCCCCCCCTGCAATATTATTAAGAATTCTCCAATCTGGATGTTCCCTATAAATTCTGGATTGCCCTTTACATAAGATTCTCATCCTATATTGACCCTATACAGGTGCGGCAGGAAAGGCATCGAGTGTCCGTATCCCAATCCCAGCAATGCCCTTCTTCTCGAACTCCTTGTAGCCATTGATCCTTAGTCACTGTCCTATAGTAGCACTCACACCTCATGATCACATCAGCGGGGATTGGGCAACTAATAATTCATTGTAGTTACTGCACCTAAGAGCTGGGTTCTTCCTATCCTGCACGACCATTCCCAGAATCCTTAATTGTTTATCATAGGGAATGCATATACCTTATACCTGACACTCCAACATTTCTAAGTATGGTTTTCAGGATAAACATTTGTTCTAGACATGTGTATTGGAATCAGCTTTGCTGGCTTAATTGGGACAGGTCAGGCAGAGGTCGTCTCACTGTGAAGTAGAGATTGATCATTATACTGTATTATTATTCGAGGTAGCAAATGGTCGTCTTATTACTTAATCAATAACATTGTAAGCAGAGTCTCTCATTATCACCATAGCGTGTGGCAGCAGAGTCAATCTCATTATCTCAGAAGGGAGTGGCCTCAGAGTCCATCTCATTATCACTAGAGCATGTGATCAGCAGAGTCATCTCATTATCCATTAGAGGGTGTGGTCAGCAGAGTCCATCCTCATTATCACGAGAGCAATGTGGTCAGCAGAGTCCCTCTCATTATCATCAGAGGGTGTGGTCACAAGTCAATCTCATTATCATTAGAAGGGGTGTGGCCGGCAGAGCAGTCATCTCATTATCATCGAGCCGTGTGGGTCAGCATAGACACTCATTATCACTAGAAGAGCATGTGATGAGCAGAGTCATTCTCATTAGAGGGTGTGGTCCTGCAGAGTCATCATCATTATCACTAAGCATGTGTGTCAGCAGAGTCATCCTCATTATCACAGAGGGTGTGGTCAGCAGGAGTCATCTCATTATCATTAGAGGGTGTGGGCCGGCAGAGTCATCCTCATATCATCAATGGTGTGGTCGCGAGTCCATCTCTTATCCATTAGAGGGTGTGCCGGCATAGTCTCTCATTATCAATCAGAGGGCTGCTGACCGCACCCTCTGATGATAATGAGATGACTCTGCTGACCACATGCTCTAGTGATAATGAGATGACTCTGCTGACCACACGCTCTAATGATAATGAGATGACTCTGCTGACCACACCCTCTGATGATAATGAGCTGCATACAGGTAATACACTGATCTGTATGATAATGCAGTATGCGTCTCCTGAGCTCCCCCTTGTGGTGGATCGAGGATGACAGAATTTTATCATTTGGATTTCTGTATCAGAAAATATATAAATGATATATTGTACTGCTATTCTATTAGGTGTACATTCACCCCCACTAGGGGTCTCCACAGTCGTCAGCTTATAGTTAAGGGTCTTCTAATAAAAGGGATTGTCTCAATATGTAGCTGAGGTGTTTGGGTGGAGATGAGTCAGGTTTCTCTTCCTGCAGGTGTTCAGTCCTGTAATATGATCTGAGCACAGAACTATTATAATACCGTCACATAATACTTTGTACTCACAGGCTCTTAGGTTATTCATACACAATTAGTTATGGTTCTATAGACAGACAGTAGAATACAGGTATATTATACAATCCCTTTAAGAAGCCCTATGTGGGCACAATTAAAGGGCCATCTGCCAAGACCCTCCGCTGCCCCCAAGCCGCAGACTACATCATCCAAAGAATATAATGAACACTGAGGTTTCCATTAAAAGTGATATTTATTGAGGACCCCTTTAAGTGACATTGAGGACAGGGTAGAAAAGGAGGGGGGGGGTTCAGTCCCAGAGACACCTGTAACCCTCCTGATACAGAGTCCCAACCCCCCCCCCCCTGCAATAGTATTAAGAATTCTCCAATGCTGGATGTTCCCTATAAATTCTGAGTTGCCCTTTAATAAGATTCTCATCCTATATTGACCCTATACAAGGTGCGGCAGGAAAGGCAGCGAGTGTCCGCATCCCAGCATGCCCCTCTGCTCGACTCCTTGTAAGCCATTGGATTCCTTAGTCACTGTCTATAGTAGCACTCACAACCTCATGATACACATCAGCGGGGGATGGGGCAACTAATAATTACATTGTATTTACAGTACAGACGATACTTTGATGCTGGAGTTCTTCCTATCCTGCAAGGACCATCCCAGAATCCTTCATTTTTTATCATAGGGAATGCATATACCTTATACCTTGACAAATCCAACATTTTAAAGTAAGGTTTTCATGATAAACATGTGTTCTAGACATGTATTGGGATCAGCTTTGCTGCTTAGATTGGGACACGGTAGCAGAGTCGTCTCACTGTGAGTAGAGGATTGATCAGAAGAAATATCACATTATCATTGGAATCTCCTCATTATTACTGTATTATTATTAGAGGTAGCAAAGTCGTCTTATTATTAATCAATAACATTGGCAGCAGAGTCACCTCATTATCATCAGAGGGTGTGGTCAGCAGAGTCACCTCAATTTCATTAGAGATCAGGCTCCGAAGAGCCACTTCATTAAAATTTAAGGAAATGTCAGCAAAGTAACCTCATTATTAGAGAGGAGAGTCGGTGTAGTGATCTCATTATCATCAGAGGGTGTGGTCAGCAGAGTCGTCTCATTATCATCAGAGGGTGTGGTCAGCCAAGTCATCTCATTATCATCAGAGCG
Source organism: Engystomops pustulosus (assembly GCA_019512145.1). Lineage (NCBI taxonomy): Eukaryota > Metazoa > Chordata > Amphibia > Anura > Leptodactylidae > Engystomops > Engystomops pustulosus. Next base: position 34,051 of record WNYA01001974.1, on the reverse strand, counting down.
TGTGGTCAGAAGAGTCATCTCATTATCATTAGAGCGTGTGGTCAGAAGAGTCATCTCATTATCATTAGAGCGTGTGGTCAGAAGAGTCATCTCATTATCATTAGAGCGTGTTGTTAAAAGAGTCACCTCATTATCATCAGAGGGTGTGGTCAGAGAGTCATCTCATTATCATTAGAGCGTGTGGTCAGAAGAGTCATCTCATTATCATTAGAGGGTGTGGTCAGCAGAGTCATCTTATTATCATTAGAGGGTGTGGTCAGCAGAGTCACCTCATTATCATTAGAGGGTGTGGTCAGCAGAGTCACCTCATTATCATTAGAGGGTGTGGTCAGAAGAGTCACCTCATTATCATTAGAGGGTGTGGTCAGAAGAGTCATCTCATTATCATTAGAGCGTGTGGTCAGA
>WNYA01001974.1:0-33545 GCA_019512145.1 Engystomops pustulosus | reverse complement strand
TGTGGTCAGCAGAGTCATCTCATTATCATCAGAGGGTGCGGTCAGCAGAGTCATCTCATTATCATCAGAGGGTGTGGTCAGCAGAGTCATCTCATTACCATTAAAGGGGGTGTGGTAATCAGGACTGAACTTCTTCTCTTCCCCATAGTTGGCCGATGAGTCTCGTCTTTGTGGGGCCCCGGCTCCAGCACTAGACCTGTGTATTACCCAGCACTGTCCTGGCTCCCTGTCCATCCTGCATCGTAACGGTTCCAGTCATTACACAAAGGATGAACTTCCCTTTTCCTTCGGCAGCACTAACCACAATGCATCTGTCAGGCAGCTTTCCCTTCGCAGCAGAATTTGCACTTTACGGTAGACTGAGCGCCCATCTTTATCATAGAAGCCCTAGAGGGATACGTCAGAAAAATGAGGCTGTGTGAAGATCAGGGCAGAGTCTCTCCACAAGGTCAACTCATCCTTCAGACTTTCAAGTTCCCTTCCTCCCACCGCCGGCGCTATATCTGGTACCGATCCATCTATGAATTTGCAAAAGACACCACAAAGACGCGACCTCTCTGAGTTGTCTGGGGCTGGTGGAAGCACCAGAGTGCTGGGCAGAGAACAGTCAAACACAGACAAACTCAGAGACTGGTCGCCGTCTTTGTGGGGTACTTTTGCAAATTTCATAGATGGATCGGTACCAGATTTTTAGCGCCGGCGAGTGGGAGGGAAGGGAACTTGGAAAAGTCTAAGGATGAAGTTGACATTTGTGGGAGAGACTTCTGCCCGATATTTCAAACGAGACTCATTTTTTCTGACGATCCCTTAGGGCTTTATGATAAAGAATGGTGCGCTCAGTCTACCGTAAAGTGCCAAATTATGCTGCGAAGGGAAAGCTGCCTGACAGATCGGCACGTGGTTATGTGCTGCCGAAGGAAAAAGGGAAGTTCCTCCTTTTCTTTTTGTAATGATGGAAACCGTTACGATGCAGGCTGGACAGGGAGCCAGGACAGTGAGTGGTAATACACAGGTCTAGTGCTGGAGCCGGAGGCCCCACAAAAGACGAGACTCTCTCATCGGCCAATATGGGGAAAGAGAAGAAGTTCAGTCTGATTACCACACCACCACTTTCTGGTTAATTGATATGAGATGACTCTGCTGACCACAGCCCTCTGATGATATGAGATGGACTCTTGCTGACCACGCACCCTCTGATGATAATGGAGATGACTCTGCTGACACACCCTCTGATGATTAATGAGATGGACTGCTGCTGGACACCACGCTCTGATGATAATGAGATGACTCTGCTGACCACAACCCTCTGATTGATAATGAGAGACTATGCCGGCACACCCTCTAATGGATAAGAGATGGACTCGCGACCACACCATTGATGATATGAGGATGACTCTGCCGGCCCACACCCTCTAATGATAATGAGATGACTCCTGCTGACCACACCCTCTGTGATAATGAGGATGACTCTGCTGACACACATGCTTAGTGATAATGATGATGACTCTGCAGGACCACACCCTCTAATGAGAATGACTCTGCTCATCACATGCTCTTCTAGTGATAATGAGTGTCTATGCTGACCCACACGGCTCGATGATAATGAGATGACTGCTCTGCCGGCCACACCCCTTCTAATGATAATGAGATTGACTTGTGACCACACCCTCTGATGATAATGAGAGGGACTCTGCTGACCACATTGCTCTCGTGATAATGAGGATGGACTCTGCTGACCACACCCTCTAATGGATAATGAGATGACTCTGCTGATCACATGCTCTAGTGATAATGAGATGGACTCTGAGGCCACTCCCTTCTGAGATAATGAGATTGACTCTGCTGCCACACGCTATGGTGATAATGAGAGACTCTGCTTACAATGTTATTGATTAAGTAATAAGACGACCATTTGCTACCTCGAATAATAATACAGTATAATGATCAATCTCTACTTCACAGTGAGACGACCTCTGCCTGACCTGTCCCAATTAAGCCAGCAAAGCTGATTCCAATACACATGTCTAGAACAAATGTTTATCCTGAAAACCATACTTAGAAATGTTGGAGTGTCAGGTATAAGGTATATGCATTCCCTATGATAAACAATTAAGGATTCTGGGAATGGTCGTGCAGGATAGGAAGAACCCAGCTCTTAGGTGCAGTAACTACAATGAATTATTAGTTGCCCAATCCCCGCTGATGTGATCATGAGGTGTGAGTGCTACTATAGGACAGTGACTAAGGATCAATGGCTACAAGGAGTTCGAGAAGAAGGGCATTGCTGGGATTGGGATACGGACACTCGATGCCTTTCCTGCCGCACCTGTATAGGGTCAATATAGGATGAGAATCTTATGTAAAGGGCAATCCAGAATTTATAGGGAACATCCAGATTGGAGAATTCTTAATAATATTGCAGGGGGGGGGGGGGTTGGACCTGATCAGGAGGGTTAAAGGGGTACTCTGGGACCTCGAACCCCCCCCCTCCTTTTCTAGCCCGTCCTCATGTCCCACTTAAAGGGGTCCTCAATAAATATCACTTTTAATGGAAACCCTCAGGGTTCCATTATATCTTTGGTGATGTTGTAGTCTGACGGCTTGGGGGGCAGCGGAGGGTCTTGGCAGATGGCCCGTTAATTGTGCCCACCATAGGCTTCCTTAAAGGAAGTGTATGACATTACCGTATTCTACTGTCTGTCATAGACCAAACATAATTGTGTATGAAGAACATAAGAGCCTGTGAGTGACAAAGTATTATGTGACGGTTATTATAATAGTTCTGTGCTCAGATCATATTTACAGGACTAACACCTGCAGGACAGGGAAACCGACTCATCTCAAAAACCAAAACCTCAGCTACATATTGAGACAAGCCCTTATTAGAAGACCCTTAACTGATAAGCTGACGATGTGGCAAGACCCTAGTGGGGGTGAATGTACCCCTACTAGAATAGCAGTACAAATATTATTTATATATTTTCTGATACAGAAATCCAAAATGATCTAAAATATATGTCATCCAGATCCACGAACAAGGGGGGAGCCAGGAGACGCTACTTGCATTATCATACAGATCAGGGTATTACCTGTATGCAGGCTATCACTTGACTACCCCATAGTGGTATGCATGCAGATATTAATCCTTAGGCTGTAACTCTTCTATCAAGATAGGGGATTACTGCTCCAGTATCAGAAAAACAAAACTACATGTTAAGTCCTGCTGGACACTAAAACACAAAAAAACAAGGTTCTAATTACTCATCTCTCCAGGGACAATACATAAAACTAGATGCAGAGAGCACAGGACAGCAGTGTGAGGGGGGGGGGTATGATTACCACCTCTCTCCAGGGGACAGTACATAACCTACTGGGGCAGAGAGCACAGCAGAGAACACAGTGTGAGTGTTCTAGTACACATCTCTCAGGGACTATGTACATAACACTGGCTGCAGAGAGCACAGGAGCGCACAGCAGGTGAAGGTCTGATGTTACACATCCCCAGGGACCATACATAACACTGGAATGCGAGAGCACAGACGCACAGCAGCTGTGAGTCTGATTACCACACTCCCAGGGAAATTAAATAAACAATGGCCGCAGAAGACAGAGCACAGCGTTGTGGGTCCTGATACAAATCTGTGTCAGAGGACAATACATAACCTGGCTGCAGAGAGCAAAGAGCACAGCAGTGTGTGAGGTCTGATACACATCTCTCCCTGGGGACAATACATAACACGGCGTGCAGAAGAGAACAGAGCCACAGCAGTGTGAGGTCTGATGACACATCTCTCCAGGGACAATTACATAACAATGAGCTGCAGAGAGCACAGAGACAGCAGATGTGAGGTATGGATTACACATCTCTCCAGGGACAATACAGAACACTGGCGTGCAGGAGAGCACAGAGCACCGCAGTGTGAGGTCTGATTACACATCTCTCCGGGACAATTACATAACACTGGCTGCAGAGAGCACAGCAGTGTGAGGTCTGATTACACATCTCTCAGGGACAATAATAAAAATGGCTGGACAGGGAGAGCACAGAGCACAAGCAGTGTGGAGTATGATCACTCTATCCAGGGACAATACATAACACTGGCTGCAGGAGAGCACAGAGCAAGCAGTGTGAGGTATGATTCACACACGTTCATGCGTGGTCAACCTAAGTACAGATAGCCTAGGATGGGATGAAACTCAGTGAAGTTGTCTCTTTAAATAAAATAGACAATTGAGAAATATTATAGACAGTTTAAACGGGATGTTCTGTAAGGATCTTCACATTGGAACAGAACCACATGACAGGCAGCGTTCCTCATGGGCTGGACCCCTACAATGGAAATTAGGAATGCGCACCTTGCATATTACCACATTTCACAGTAGTGGTTTCGCTTTAAGGATTAGAGCAGCGCTATCGGTAATAACCGCAGTATTACATCTCCGGGGTCACGCATAGTCTACACATATTGGTTTGGTGGTGCCTCCTGATCCTGGCCTCCTCGCTGTACACGTTCCATAATTCATAGGACGGACCCGGAGGAATAAGCCCTGTCTAAAGGAGCGGATTAGTTCAGATAAAAGGAATCTTTTGAAAACCTTCACAGTGGAATTTGCCAACATAAGGCAAATTTTGCAGTGACATCGTTATATAAGTGACAGGGGAGGGGGGGGGGAGTCGTTAGACTGCGAATGGAGACAACGCGGTCGATATCCACAGTTGATAGGAAAATTCGTACTCAGAGGTGTTGTAGGGGGCAGCGTTTAGGATGTTTCCTCTATTATGAGCACATTGCAGATCGTTATTGGAGGACTAGACATGTATATTTGAATGGAATTGTGTAATTCCTCGCTTGTCCTGTGGAGGTGCTGTTGGGAGGAGGACCGGAATGGTCCCTGACAGGTAAAACAAAAAAACAAAACACGGTAAACTGTGTAATAAAATCCATGACAATTCTCGATGTCACAACCTTCATTGTTCGCCCAGAGGGTAAAGATATATTTATGTTCCTTAATTAGAAACAGGGTATCTCATTATTTCATATAACTGCACAGCCCTCAGACCTCTGTGTTCTGATGGTAGATTAGCAGCAGGGAATGTGGAATATGGATTTATACAGTCTACAGGATTGCAGTCCTCACACTGTTGTGCTCTGTGCTATCGCAGGGAGTGTTGGGGATTGTCCATGACAGAGATGCATAATCAGACCTGTATGTAATGTTGGTATAGCAGCAGGACGGTGGAATATGGATTTATCCAGGTTGCTGTACTCACACTGCTGTGCTCTGGTCTCTCTGCAGGGAGTGAGGTATTGTCTTGGAGAGATGTGTACTAAGCCTTTGTATAAGTTGGTAGTAGCAGCAGGCCGGTGATGGTATAGATATGACTTATATATTTGAGGCTTGTTATGGGGGAGCCATGCCCTCAAACTTCTGTGTTTTTAGTCTCTGCAGCCAGGTTATGGTATTTCTCCCTGGCGGAAGAGAATGTTGAAAGACCTCTGTGTGTTGATGTGTTAGCGCGGGACTGTGATCTATGATTGCTATCCAGTATTGCAGTCCTCACACTGTTGGTTCTGAGCTCATGGGAATAACACGGCTCCAAAGTTCATCCCCCCTTGCTGTGCTCTGATGCTATGTTTGCAGACGTGTAGATGTAGCGAAAGCAATGAGAGGACAGTGTGCCACACAATGCACGCGGACTGGAATATAAAACCCGTGTTTCACGTCTGCTGCTACTAACAACATACACCAAGGTATGACTACACATTCTTCCAGCGGACAAGACTTACCAATGGACTGCCAGGTAACACAGCGACACGAGTTGAGGACAATAACTAAACACTAGCTGACAGTCTGAGGAGAGCAGACAGATTTACATTTCTTAAATTGAAATATTGAGGTTAGTAAGGCTTCTTAAGGGGATGTCCGTTCTGATCACATGATGTCTCCCTTGCTTGTCACTGTAGAATAAGCACAATCAACGGATAAATTCGCTCCTCCCTCCATCACTGTACCACAGGGTCTACATGGTATCCTGTGATTATACTCAGTCTTCCTATAATGTAATCAAGGATGTTTCTGAATGGCGCACAAGGAAGTAATATCCATGTATAGATAACACAGGATCCAGTATGACAGCTAGCTTCTCCTCCCAATCCCTGCACAGCTCTCAAGCTACACATAAAAGCAACCAATGATCCAGGTATATGGATTACTACCGGGATGTACCATTCTGCAAGTTCATGTCTGTCCTAACCACGTGTAGCCTCTACATGAACGTACCACATGCCTGTGACCTGAGTAACGGACTTGTAGTTTCCAACAAATAAGCCCACTACAGCTCTACTACAGAGCAGATGGGACAGGCTTGTGGGGAAGGTCACCCTGAGAGCCATGACACAGCCGTTGTGAAGACTATTGAACACAGTGCGGAGTTTTTCTTGTTTGGGAAGGTTGCCTGAGCTATAGGTTTAATACTCATAGTACTGTTAAAGTTACGGGATTGTCTGCCCTGAGGGCGTGTTCACACGTGCGTTGTGGTTGGCGTGTAGATTGCATTTGAGTAGAGGAGTTTTGCCTAACTATATTATTGTGTGACTTCACCTTAGACAACAAGCATGAGTTTTTGCAGTGTTACACATGTTGTGTACCTGTGACTTTGTACAACGCAAGCGTTAACAAGTAATGTAAGTAGGCAAATCTCCCTCAGTTGTTGTATGCAAAATGCCAATGTAAATGCCAACCAAAAAATGTTAAAGTGTGTTCGGTGAACGTGCCCTTCGCTGGAGTCATTCCCATTAATGACTGAGCATCACCCGGACCTCGCAACGTGTCTAAGCCTCCTGCCTCTAGTTGGGTGGATTCAACATCCCACTAGTAGGTGTCATTGGTGATGGAGATGGGACCTGGTCGAAAAAAACTTGAGGAAAATTCATAGTTAGGTGAAATAATTTTAAAAATATCATTGGATTTTCGATTAACTCACGGGGTCGGTCTCTTCCACTTGATGCTCAGAAGTTGGTCCTGGGACAGCAGAGTTCTCCGCTGGCGTAGGAATTGGAGGGCACATGTCATCCTCAAACAGCTGATTTCTGCTGATGCACAGGTCCGGATGCTGTTAAAATCTTGTCCTTGAATTTTTGGGGGTATCGACAGTCCGATTTTCCTATGGGACTGCTTGCCCCTATTGCCACCTTCTGATACACCCCGGGGATGGGAATTATGGCTGGAGGCTGGCTACGGGGGAGAGAGAGAAGGAGACCATTGTCTACAGTTACATTTATAAACCATTCCATAATATAACAATGTATCACCGCGCCCTGCACATGGGACCAACCTACACAAGATTTTACGGCAGCCAGCGCAGATTTACTATTTGCAAATAGCACAGCGCAGCGTTATGGGAGCCCAACCCGCCAATGGGATTGGGAAAATTTGTTTTAATAAAACTAAATGCTTCTAATTTGCTTAAAATTTTAAAAAATAGACAAGTAAAATGAGGGTAATGGTGCTCCAAGGTCACTCTAAGGACAATCAGGTTACAAGCTAGCAGGGAAGTTGTAGATTTATAGGAATAGACCTGGACCGGGTGCAGAGGGGACGGGATGCTGCTGATGGGTCACTTTGTTGGGTTATAATTACCTTCAGTGCTACACTTCGGGGAGGCAGAATTTGTTCTTAAAATGGAATTCTTTGAAGGATGGTTACCTTCTTGTAATGGGGCGACAAATTCTTGCCTTGGAAACCATTTTGGGAGAATATAAGGGTTTTTTAAACTTGAATAAAACTGAAAGATGATGGAGTAGAAGAGGTTGAGTGCCAGTCTGTGACCAGCAAGGAATGATGGAGCACCAGGTTACTTTCTACTCTCATTGTTGTCCTCATTTCTTCTTGTTGGACATCATTCTACTTCCAATCCTCTCTCATCAATGGATAGTTAAGGAATCTACCACAAGGATGGAAAGAGGGATGCAAATGAGCAAGAAGGGCTCCAGGCTCCGTTAAACATATGACATTCTCATGGTAACTGACTTCCTTTGTAAAGGGATATTCCAAGAAATGAAGCATAATTAATATTAAGGGGGTCATTAAAATATAAGCTAATAGGTCATAGTGGTGATATTTAAAATGTTCATACCAGAGGATGAGTGGCAGGAGCTGTTAATGGAGAATGAGAGATAATGGAGATGGTAGTACTCGCCTACTTAGACATTCAATAAATATGGAAGCATTAAAAGCAAATTATTAGGCTCCTTTTTGTAATTAATGGACATGGCACTTTAATTACCCAGTCCTGAGCAATCCACCTATACGGAATGTCGCCAGAATGAAGATCTGCCGGGTTCAAAGACGTGCACCCAAATCCTGCAGGGGTCGCTTCCCCGATCAGGTTCAGCAGGAAGTTCACTTCTTCTTCCTGGTGTATGTAAGTGAGTGGTTGGGTACACAAATGTACAGATTAAAAGCCGCGCGGAGTCCGAATTCTGTGTGGTCGTCTGACGCATCCCACGATTTCTGTCACCTGACAGCCAGCGCCAATGCGCCAAAATCCGATTGCGTGGCGGGGGGAAAAACACAATACCCGGTGCGACCCAGAAAAGTCGGGAAACCCGACAAAATGCGGCACGATAGGGACCATGCAGGAAGGTGCCTGAGCCAATGTATTATGTTTATTATTCTCATATTGATTTGTTCAAGCCAAAGGTCCGGACAAGGAGCAGTTCCCATGGTACAAGATGAAGGTCAGGGACAGGTGGGGTAACAGTGCTCCATGGTACAAGCTGAAGGTCAGGACAGGGTAACCGTTCTCCGTGGTACAAGTGAAGGTACGGACAAGTAGCAGTTCTTTCATGGTAACAAGTTGAGGTCAGGACAGGTAGATGTCTCCATGGAACAAGATGAAGGGGAAGGGAATGTAGCAGTTCTCCCTGGTACAAGCTGCATGCGTTCAGAGACAAGGAGCCGTTCTCCATGGACACGCTGAAGGTCAGGACAGGCAAACAGTGTCTCCAATGGGTACCAAGCTGGAAGTACGGGACACTAGCGTTCTCCATGGTAAAAGGGAAGGTCAGGGAGATAGCAGTTCTCCATGGTACACAGTGAAGGTCAGGGAAGGTAAGCATCGGTCCATGGTACAAGTGATGTCCGGACCGGTAAAGTCTCCATGGACAAGTGAAGAGTCAGAACAGGAACAGTTTCCGGTACAAGCTGAAGGTCAGGGCAGGTCGCAGTCTCATGGTACAAGCTGAGGTCAGGACCGGTCAAGTTCTCCATGGTACAAGGAGGTCAGGAGGTAGCAGTCTCCCTGGTAAAGTGAGGTCGACAGGTAGCCGTTCTCCATGGACAAGGGCGGTAGGAGAGGAGCAGTTCCGCAGGTAAAATTGAAGGTCAGGGACCGGTAGAGAGTCTCCATGGTCACGTGAATAGGTCAACAGAGGGAAGGATCAGGGGTACATAGAACACAATTTTGCAGGAATCTGGGCCTTTAATGTACAGGCACCTCTGTGGGAGGGGTGGTGGTGGGGGGGGGGGGTAACATCCAAAGGGTCGGGGGACACGCATGAGGGTTGCACAGGCCCTAATTGGGGCTGGTGGAAGCACCAGAGTGCTGGGCAGAGAACAGTCAAACACCGGCTGAGGTCAGGGCAAGATACAATCCAGGATACAAGCTGAAGCTCAGGCTGATAACACCAAACAAGTGCAAAGATTAGGCGGCACCACTTTACATATGGGTTCAACGACCCTTTAAGTCCTACTCCTGAGGACACATAGGCTGAAGGCAGAATGAGACATGAGTGTGGGAGCAGAGGGGACCAAGAAAGCAGGCATGGACCTCCAATATTGCATCATGGAGTGTTGACCCCCATCTCTATCTTGAAGTTAGAGACTATATCGCTCATTGGACCACCACAGCTTAGGACTGGAATACTGTAACAATGTAACAATTGTAACTGCAACAATTCTGAAAACCCCTGGATTTCACTTGTCTGTTTAGACTGGGACTGAGTCAGCAGAGTCACCTCATTGTCATTTAAGAGCTGAGTCAAGAACATTGGGGCACATTTACAAAGGGTCCGAATCGCATTTTTCCGCCGATTTTTCTGAATTTTACCGTTTTGCAACGAATTGTCCCGAGTTTTTGGTGCACGCGATCGGATTGTGTCGCAACGGCGACGGCTTGCATGCGACGAAAAAATGGGGGCACGGCCATCGGAAAACCCGACAGATTTGGAAAAATCGCGCTATTTTAAAAAAAATAGTGTCGCTTGACACACACTTACATGCACCAGGAATAGGATGGTGAACTCCGGCGGACCTCGGCGCAGCAGCGATACCTGGTGGACATCGGGCGCACAACCTTAGTGAATCCCGAAAGACCTGAATCCTCGTCGGAGAACCCGCCGCTGGATCACGACAGGACCGGGTAAGTAAATGAGCCCCATTGCCTCATTTCTAGTGGATGGAAGTCTTGGACCTACATTAATGGAACCCTTCTCCATCCGTGATGGCTTCATACAATAGTCCTCAAGACCTTGGGTGGTTCTTTGACATGAACTGAAGATCTTGGGCTCCACCCCCAACCATAACAGGACATACATCTCAGGTCATGTCTATAAAGACATATGGACCATACACTAAAGGAGTCACCGTGGACATGATGGGAGATTGCCTTGATGAGATGATCCCTTTAACGTTTCCATATTATACTGTACCAGCAATAGTAAGGAACTTTTTAACCTTTTAAAGTCCATGACCCTTCATCAACGGCATCACCCTAAGACATTGTGGGCTCCATGGTGGACCTACGTGGAGGGGTTCCTGAAGCTCCTCCATGAAGCTGTTAGGTCAAGGTTCTCCATCCTCTATATCCCGGGGATAATTAATGACCAGTAAGAATTTTCATCTGAAAAATTCATATTTTCCCCATTTTCCCGTCCCCTGGAAGCAGGAATGTGCGGCCTCACTACACATCATAAATCTATATACAAGTAATGAGAAAGCAGCCAGCAACTAATTCATCCTGAAGGTGACCCCCAGCCGGAGCCGCGCACCCACCGTATCTCCAATCTGCACCAGGCTGTGACTGAGGAGACGCAACCCAACCTGACATCTAATAAATATTTAAGAGCGCATTAAACCTCAGCAGCAAATATAAATATGGAAACACGAGAAAAACAAAACTGTCTGCCAGGAAGTAGTGACACAGAACCAGGAGATGTACCGAAATATGTGGATCAGAACCATCCCGGCATATCATCTATATATCACATCATACAATCAGGAGCTGCAGTATAGTAGTCATATAATTCTAGCTAGGGGCAGTATTATAGTAGTTATATTCTTGTACATAGGGGGCAGTATTATAGTAGTTATATTCTTGTACATAGGGGGCAGTATTATAGTAGTTATATTCAGTTATAAAAAATAGATTGACCTCCTTACCACTCTAGACCACCAGGGCTATTATCATCATCATTATAATAGGGGGGGGTCTACCACACATCTCCAGCTGAGGTTGACCTTCTGCACTGTCACAGCTGTAATACTCCTGGTGTCCTTGGGGTGGCTACAGATGGACATTCATCGTCTAAGGGGCTTTAGAGGGAGTAACTTTGGATCCTGAAGGAATTCTTGTGACTTTGTGGCCGTATAATTTTGCCCCTGGGTCATCTCGGACTCTTGACTTTGACCAACTTAATGATTCCGTATTAGTTCCCATCCCCCAATTTTCCAACCACTATGTTCCTTCCCCATCTCCTGCAGGTGACTGCTGGGTTCTCTCTGCTGTTGGGGCTCTAACTCTGCACCGAAAATTTCTGGAAAATGTTGTTCCAAAAGACCAGGAATTCACTTCCAAGTACGCCGGAATATTTCATTTCAGGGTAAGGTGAATATTCAACCATTGGATTTACTCATCCCCAATTTCCTTGACATTGGGGAACGCTACAAATTACTGTAACTGTCTAGACAACTCTTCAACGCTTGAGGTCCAGTAGCCCTTGGGCTGCCCAAAAGTCTTCAGCCCTTATCTGTACTGGCCTGTCAACAAAATTAGGACCTGTACAGACAGTGGTCACAGGACATTGGGTACAGGACCTTCTAGTGGTCCTGCAGTTTGGTTTAACTTTTTGGACCAATAGTGCATAAAATAAACCATAGTCCATGACCTGTACTAAAAACCTGAGACCTCCTCTGTGAAGGTCTCCAAGTATCTGGATAGTGATCATGTGATCTTAGTTGTATGACCTTCTAAGGTTTCTGAACATGTTTGGTCCAATAGAAGATTGGATAAACCATAGTCCATGACCTGTACTAAAATTGGAGACCATAGTTGTGCAGATCTGTAGTCTTGACCCTCAGGAACCTCAGGTCTAGATCATGTGAGATCCCAGAACTGACCAGATGTGGCCTCACCTTTTCACACCATTCACAGAGCCCAAATCTGCCAAGTAGGAAATAATTAACTGTTCACCTCCATCCAAAAATTGCTACATAATAATCCTGTGGGGTGGCAGGTGGACTCAACCGCAGGAGCCGTGTAAGGTGCCGCCCTGTTCCCTCTAGACCTCCTTAATCCCGTCTTTGAAGAGTTGTCTTTGTCCTCACACCTGGATTAGTATAATGTATAATGTATTTCATACAATGTGCAAAAGACAAGTACAGAACCCAGAGTGTAAATATTTGTATAAACCACGTGATGGGGCGTAATGAGGTGACCGCGCTGGGTAAATACAGGAGGTCACTGATGTATGGGAGGACCAAAAATATCTCATAGATAAGATGAAGGGAATAAAAGTCAAGACACTATAACCATGACTGGAAATAGCTGAGTGGAGCCGGGGGCAGCGACAAGCAGTGAGGTGGGGCTCTCAAATAGTCCAGAATACACAGCCAGACTGCTGTTATAGGGGGAGGTCCAGACTACACAGCCAGACTGCTGTTATAGGGGGAGGACCAGACTATACAGCCAGATGCTTTTTTCCTCTGTTACATGCTTGGAGCATCTGATTGGGGTTGAAGTCTCAGTTTGTGTGAATATCTTGACCACATGTTGTACTAATCTTGTGTCTTTCTCTCTTAGTTCTGGCAGTATGGAGAATGGGTTGATGTGGTTGTTGATGATCGTCTGCCGATGCTCAATGGAAGCTACTTGTCAGTGCAGCCGCGAGTCAGCAATGAGTTCTGGCCGTCGCTGTTAGAGAAAGCCTATGCTAAGTACGTCTGATACATATATATCTTATATACGCATCATTGTAGTTGCTATTCCTCACATTCTCTATATTGCTGTTTTTATTACTTTTTAGGCTGCGGGGGTCTTACCAGAACCTGCACTGGGGTTTCATCTCGGAGGCAATGGTTGATTTCACTGGGGGGGTGCAGATGGATTTTAACTTATCCAAACCCCCACCAGACCTGCGAGACATTGTATTAGCTGCAGTACGATCAGCATCTCTAATGGGATGTACAACACCAGGAGATGTGAGTATGAAATCTGTGTAAGATACAATGTAGTCATTATTAGGTGCTGTCCCTGGTGAGATGTATAATCAGACCTCTGTGTATGTTTTTAGTAGCAGCAGGACTGTGAAATAGTGATTTATATTCCAATATTGTAGTTCTCCAAGTGCATTGGGCTTGTGTCCTCACACTGCTGTGCTCTGTGCTAGGTATTTTCCCTGGAGAGATGTGCAATCAAAGCTTTGTGTATTTTATTAATAACAACAGGACTGTGATATATGGATTTACATTACAGGCTTGTACTGGGGACATGTCCTCACACTGCTGTGCCCTCTGCTTTAAGCAGCTCTACATCTACATCTGCTTTGAGTAAAAGCTGTAGCAGACTTCTACAGAAGGTTGTGGAACTGCTCTTTAAGGGACCTTAGAGCAAGTTTGATTTCACTTGGGGAAAATATGATCCTGGAATATAGATCACAGTCCTGCTGCTACTAACAACATACAAAAAGATTTGATTACACATCTCTCCTCGGATAATACAAAGACTGTTTCAGAGAGCACAGAGCACAGCAGTGTGAGGACACACCTCCAGTGCACTTGGAGAAGCTACAAACCTAGAATATAAATCCATATTTCACAGTTCTGCTGCTACTAACAACATAAACAAAGGCAAAATTACACATATCTCCAGGAACAATACCGAACACTGACACTGTCATCAGGGGTGGAGGCAACATCAGACAAATTTGGGCCAGAATTTAGTGTAAATGATCCCGAAAGCTTAAATTTGTATCATTCTCATCAAACAATCTCTTAGTCGGCTCCAACACCAAAGATATATATTTGTTTTTAGCTTTGTACGATAAAAAAAAATAAAATAACTAATAATAATTAGAAATTAATGTGACGTTATATATCCAACAGAAATAAATAATAATAATAATAATAATTATTAATTATATTTCATATTAATTAAAAAGCAAGGTCCCCCTAGTGGAGCGAGGTAATGGCTTGTTTTTTGCAGAATGTAGTTTTCTTCAGAACTATTTTTTTGAGTTAGATTTTATAAAACTTTTTGCACAAAACATAACTAGTAATATCAATAACAAAGAAATTCAAGACACAGAATTGAGGCATATGAGGGTTTGTTTTTTGCACATTGGGGCAGATTTACTTACCCGGTCCAGTCGCGATCCTGCGGCGCGTTGTCCGAAGAGGATTCGGGTCTGCCAGGATTAACTAAGGTTGCGCGCCCGATATCCACCAAGTGTCGCTGTTGCCCCGAGGTCCGCCGGAGTTCACCTTCTTCTTCCCGGTGCATGTGAGTGCCTGATCTTGCGACACAAATGGTTTTTTAAATACCGCAGTTTTTTCCGAATCCCCCCGATTTGTTGCGTGAAAGCCGGCACCGATGCACCACAATCCGATCACGTGCGCCAAAATCCTGGGGCAATTCGGTGCAAAACGGAAATATTTGGGAAACCCGACGAAAGTGCGGCGTTCGGACCCTTAGTAAATGAGCCCCAATGAGTTGTAATTTTTTTATAATTATTTTTCGATTGAGGCTTTTGTTTGATTTCTTTTTTAGGTTTTCTACTTTTGCATAAAACATACAACTAGTAATATAAATAATAATGAAATTCAAAAGCCATAATTGAGGCATGAACTGACAAGGACAGGCAAGGAAAGAAGAAATTATAATAATTATAGTAGTTATATTCCTGTACATAGGAGGCAGTATTATAGTAGTTTATTCCTGTACATAGGGGACAGTATTTAGTAGTATGTCATATCATATTGTATTCCGCATAGGGGGCAGTATTATAGTAGTTATATTCTGTTACATAGGGGCGTATTATAGTAGTATATTTTGTACATAGGGGCAGTATTATAGTATTATATTCTTGTACATAGGGGGCAGTATTATAGTAGTTAATTCCTGTACATAGGGGCAGTATTATAGTGTTATATTCTTGTACATAGGGGGCAGTATTATAGTAGTTATATTCCTGTACATTAGGGGGCGTATATATGTAGTTCATATTCTTGTACATAGGGGGCAGTTTATAGTAATTATATTTCCTGTAAATAGGGGGCAGTATTATAGTAGTTATATTCTTGTACATAGAGGGCAGTATATAGAATTATATTCCTGTACATAGGGGCAGTATTATAGTAGTTATATTCCTGTAATAGGGGCAGTATTATATAGTTATATTCTGTATACTATAGTGATTCTGTACATAGGGGGCAGATTATAGTAGTTATATTCTGTACATAGGGGCAGTATTATAGAGTATAGTTATATTCTTGTACATAGGGGGGCAGTATTATAGTAGTTATATCCTTGTACATAGGGGGCAGTATTATAGTAGTTTATTCCTGTACATAGGGGCCGTATTATAGTAGTTAATTCTGTACATAGAGGGGCAGTATTATAGAGTATTCTTGTACATAGGGGGCAGTATTATAGTATTATATTCCTGTACATAGGGGCAGTATTATAGTAGTTATATTCTTGTACACAGGGGGCAGTATTATAGTAGTTATATTCCTGTACATAGGGGCCAGTATTATAGTAGTTATATTCCTGTACATAGGGGGCATTATATAGTAGTTATATTATTTGTACATAGGGGCAGTATTATAGTAGTTATATTCCTGTACATAGGGGCGATATTTATAGAGTTATATTCTTGTACGGGGGCAGTATTATAGTAGTTATATTCCTGTACATAGGGGACAGTATTTATATAGTTATATTCTGTAATAGGGGCAGTATATATAGTGATATTCTTTACATAGGGGGAGTATTATAGTGTTATATTTTGACATAGGGGGCAGTATTAAGTAGTTATATTCTGTTACATAGGGGGCAGTATTATAGTAGTTATATTCTGTACATAGGGGGGCAGTATTATAGTAGTTTTATATTCCTTGTACATAGGGGCAGTATTATAGTAGTTATATTCTGTACATAGGGGGCAGTATTATAGTAGTTATATTCCTGTACATAGGGGCAGTATTATAGTAGTTATATCCTGTACATAGGGACAGTATTATAGTAGGATATCTGTACTAGGGCAGTATTATAGTTATATTCTTGTACATACGGGCAGTATTATAGTAGTTATATTCCTGTACATAGGGAGCAGTATTATAGTAGTTTATATTCCTGTACATAGGGGCAGTATTATAGTAGTTATATTCCTGTACATAGGGGGCAGATATATAGTAGTTAATTCTTGTACATAGGGGCAGTATATAGTAGTTATATTCCTGTACATAGGGGACAGTATTATAGTAGTTTATATTCTGTCATAGGGAGCAGTATATAGTAGTTATATCATGTACATAGGGGCAGTATTATAGTAGTTATCTTGACTAGGGGGAAGTAGTATAGTAGTTATATTCTTGTACATGGGGGCAGTCATTTAGAGTTATATCCTGTACATAGGAGGCAGATTATAGTAGTTATATTCTTGTACATAGGGGGCAGTATTATAGTAGTTATATTCCTGTACATAGGGGGCAGTATTATAGTAGTTATATTCCTGTACATAGGGGGCAGTATTATAGTAGTTATATTCTGTACATAGGGGGCAGTATTATAGTAGTTATATTCCTGTACATGGGGGGCAGTATTATAGTAGTTATATTCCTGTACATAGGGGGCAGTTTATAGTAGTATATTTTGTACATAGGGGCAGTATTATAGTAGTTATATTCCTGTACATAGGGGCAGTATTTATAGTAGTTAATATTCCTGTACATAGGGGCAGTATTATAGTAGTTATATTCTTGTACATAGGAGGGCAGTATTATAGTAGTTATTATTTTGTACATAGGGGGCAGTATTATAGTAGTTATATTTGTAGGCAGCATATATGCGAGTATAGGATATTATAGTATTATATTTCTGCAGTTATGTTATTCTGTACATAGGGGGCAGTATTATAGTAGTTATATTTGTACATAGGGGGCAGTATTATAGTAGTTATATTCTGTACATAAGGGGGGGGCAGTATTATAGTAGTTAATTCCTGTTACATAGGGGGGCAGTATTATAGTAGTTATATTCCTGTACATAGGGGGCAGTATATTAGTAGTTATATTCTGTGACATAGGGAGCAGTATATATAGTGTAGGTTATATCTCTGTCACATAGGGGGCAGTATTATAAGTAGTTATATCTGTACATAGGGCAGTATTATAGTAGTTTATATTCCCGTAACATGTGGGCGGTATCTATATGTAGATTTCCTGTACTAGGGGCGGCAGTATTATAGTAGTTATATTCTTGTACATAGGGGGCAGTATTATATAGTAGTTATATCCTGTAATAGGGGGCAGTATATAGTAGTTATATTCTTTACATAGGGCAGTATTCTAGTAGTATATTCCTGTACATAGGGGGGAGGGCAGTATTATAGTAGTAATATTCTTGACATAGGGGGCAAGTATTAGTAGTTATTTCTTGTACATAGGGGCAGTATTATAGTAGTTATATTCTTGTCATAGGGGGCAGTATTATAGTAGTTATATTCTTGTACAAGGGGGAGTATTATAGTAGTTATATTTCTTGTACAAGGGGGCAGTATTATGTAGTTATATTCCTGTACATAGGGGCAGTATTATAGTAGTTATATTCCTGTACATAGGGGGCAGTATTATAGTAGTTAATTCTGTACATAGGGGGCAGTATTATAGTTGTTAGATTCCTGTACATAGGGGGCAGTATTATAGTTAGTTATATTCCTGTAAATAGGGGCGAGTATTATAGTAGTTATATTCCTGTACATAGGGGGCCAGTAGGTATAGTAGTTATATCTGTACATAGGGGGCAGGTATTATAGTAGGTATATATCTGTACATAGGGGCAGTATTATAGTAGTTATATTCTTGTACATAGGGGGCAGTATTATAGTAGTTAATTCCTTACATAGGGGGCAGTATATAGTAGTTATATCCTGTACATAGGGGCAGTATTATAGTCAGTTATATTCTGACATAGGGGGCAGTTTTATGTAGTTATAGTTCTTGACATAGGGGGCAGTATTATAGTAGTTTATTTCTGTACATAGGGAACTGTATTATAGTAGTTATATTCTGTACATAGGGGCAGTATTATAGTAGTTATATCTTTGTACATAGGGGGCAGTATTATAGTAGTTATATTCCTGTACATAGGGCAGAGTATAGTAGTTATATTCTTGTACATAGGGGCAGTTATAGTAGTATATTCTTGTACATAGGGGCAGTATTATAGTAGTTAATTCTGTACATAGGGGCAGTATTATAGTAGTTATATCTCTGTACATAGGGGGCAGTATTATAGTAGTTTATTCTTGTACATAGGGGCAGTATTTAGTAGTTATATTCTGTAAATAGGAGGCAGTATTATAGTAGTTATATTCTTGTACATAGGGGGCCAGTATTATAGTAGTTATATTCCTTGTACATAGGGGGCAGTATTATAGTAGTTATATTCTGTACATAGGGGGCAGTATTATAGTAGTTATTCTGTACATAGGGGGCAGTATTATAGTAGTTATATTCTTGTACATAGGGGGCAGTATTATAGTGTTATATTCTTGTACATGGGGGCAGTATTATAGTGTATATTCTTGTACATGGGGGCATGTATATAGTAGTTATATTCCTGTACATAGGGGGCAGATTATAGTAGGTTATATTCTTGTACATAGGGGGCAGTATTATAAGTTTATTCTGTACATAGGGGGCAGAATATGTAGTTATATCTTGTACATAGGGGCAGTATTATAGTAGTTATATTTTGTACATAGGGGGCAGTATTATAGTAGTTATATTCCTGTACATAGGGGCCAGTATTATAGTAGTTATATTCTGACATAGGGGGAGTATTATAGTAGTTATATTCCTGTACATGGGGGCAGTGATTAGAGTAGTATATTCTTGTACATAGGGGGCAGTATTATAGTAGTTATATTCCTGTACATAGGGGCAGTATTATAGTAGTTATATTCTTGTACATAGGGGGCAGATTATAGTTAGTTTATTCTGTACATAGAGGGGCAGTATATAGTAGTTATATTCTTGTACATAAGGGGGCAGTATTAGTAGTTATATTCTGTACAGGGGGCTATTATAGTAGTTGTATTCTGTACAAAAGGGTCGTATATAGTAGTTATTTTCCTGTACATAGGGGGCAGTATTAGTAGTTAGTATTGCCACTAGGGGGAGTACTTATCGTTATATTCTGTACATAGGGGGCAGTATTATAGTAGTATATTCCTGTACATAGAGGGCAGTATTATAGTAGTTATATTCTGTACATAGGGGCAGATTATAGTAGTATATTCTTGTACTAGGGCGTATATAGTAGTTATATTCCTGTACATAGGGGGCAGTATTGTATAGTAGTTAATATTCTTGTACATAGGGGGCAGATATAGTAGTGATTTATATCTTGTACATAGGGGGCAGTAGTTATAGTAGTTATATTCTGTATAATAGGGGCAGTATTATAGTAGTTATATTTTCTGTACATAGGGGGGCAGTATTATAGTAGTATATTCTTGTACATAGGGGGCAGATTATAGTTGTTATATTCCTGTACATAGGGCGGCATGTATTATAGTAGTATATCTCTGTGACATAGGGGGACATTATTATAGTAGTTATATTCCTGTACATAGGGGGCAGTATTATAGTTGTTATATTCTGTACATGGGGGGCAGTATTATAGTAGTTATATTCCTGTACATGGGAAGCAGTATTATAGTAGTTAGTTATATTTTCTTGTACATAGGGGGCAGTATTATAGAGTTATATTTTGTACATAGGGGGCCTCTTATAGTAGTTATATTCCTGTACATAGGGGGGCAGTTTATAGTAGTTATATTCTGTACATAGGGGGCATATTAAGTGTTATATTCTGTACATAGGGGGCAGTATATAGTAGTATTTCGTGTACATAGGGGCATATTAAGTAGTTACTATTAATGGACCATAGGGGGCAGTATTATAGTAGTGTATATTCTTGTACATAGGGGGGGCAGTATTATAGTAGTTATTATCTTGTAATAGGGGGCAGTATTATAGTAGTTATATTATGTGACATAGGGGGCAGATTATAGTAGTTTATATGCCTTAGCATTATTGAGTTCCTGTGGCAGCATTATGTAGTTAAGTTCCTGTGACATGGGAAGTTATGAGCTAGTATTATATATATTACTATGTTACTCTGTACTAGGGGCGTTATTATAGTAGTTATATTCCTGTTACATAGGGGGGCAGTATTATAGTAGTTATTATTGTCCTGTACATAGGGGGCCAGTATTATAGTTAGTTATTATTCCGTACATCGGGGCAGTTATAGTGTTATATTACTGTACAGAGGGGCACGTATTATAGTAGTTATTCTTGTGCATAGGGGGCAGTATATAGTAGTTAATTCCTATACATTAGGGGGCAGTATTATAGTAGTTATATCTTGTACATAGGGGGCAGTATTATAGTAGTTATATTCTTGTACATAGGGGCAGTATTATAGTAGGTTATATCTGTACATAGGGGGCAGTTATATAGTAGTTATATTCCTGTACATAGGGGGCAGTATTATAGTAGTTATATTCCTGTACATAGGGGGCAGTAATTAGTAGTTTATATTTGTCCATAGGGGGCAGTTTATAGTAGTTATATCCTGTACATAGGGGGCAGTATGTATAGTAGTTATATTCTGTACATAGGGGGCAGAGTATATGTAGTATATTCTGTACATAGGGGCAGTATTATAGTAGTTAATTCCTGTACATAGGAGCAGTATAGTAGTTATATTCTGTACAAGGGGGCAAGTATTATGTAGTTATATTCCGTACATAGGGGGCAGTATTTATAGTAGTTATATTCTGTACATGGGAGCAGTGTTATTTTAGTTATATTCCTGTACATAGGTGGCAGTATTATAGTGTTATATTCTTGTACATAGAGGAGTAGTATATAGTAGTTTATTCTTGTACATAGGGGGGGCAGTATTTTAGGAGTTATATTCTGTACATAAGGGGGCAGTATTAAGTAGTTAATTTGTACATAGGGGGCAGTATTATAGTAGTTATATCTGTACATAGGGCAGTATATGTGTATATTCCTGTACATAGGGGGCAGTATTATAGTAGTATATTCTTGTTAATAGGGGGCAGTATTATAGTAGGTTATATTCTTTTACATAGGGGGGGCAGTATTATAGTAGTTATATTCCTGTACATAGGGGGAGTATTATAGTAGTTAGATTCCTGTACATAGGGGGCAGTATTATAGTAGTTATATTTCTGTACATATGGGGCAGGTATTATAGTAGTTATATTTCCTGTCATAGGGGGCAGTGCAGTATTATATTAGTTATATCTCTGTACATAGGGGGCAGTATTATAGTAGTATATTCCTGTACATAGGGGGAAGTATTAGTAGTTATATTCTGTACATAGGGAGCAGTACTATAGTAGTTATATTCTTGTACCTAGGGGGAGGGGCAGTATTATAGGAGTTATTTCTGTACATAGGGGGCAGATTATAGTATATAGTAGTTATATTCTTGTACATAGGGGGCAGTATTATAGTAGTTATATTCTGTACATAGGGGGCAGTATTATAGTAGTTAATTCTTGTGCATAGGGGGCAGTATATAGTAGTTATATTCTGTACAAAGGGGTCAGTCTGTAGTAGTAGTTATATTCTGTACATAGGGGGCAGATTTATATAGTTATATTCCTGTACATAGGTTGTCGTATTATAGTAGTTAATTCTTGTACATAGGAGCAGTATTATAGTTAGTTATATCCTGTTATATAGGGGGGCCGTATTATAGTAGGTTATATCTTGTACATAGGGGGCGTATTATAGTAGTTATATTCTTGTAGATAGGGGCAG
The DNA here is from genome assembly GCA_019512145.1 of Engystomops pustulosus. NCBI lineage: Eukaryota > Metazoa > Chordata > Amphibia > Anura > Leptodactylidae > Engystomops > Engystomops pustulosus. The sequence continues at coordinate 11,177 of WNYA01001974.1, read as the reverse complement.
TATTTATAGTAGTTGTATTCCTGTACATAGGGAGCAGTATTATAGTAGTTATATTCTTAGAATTTACCCTGCAGAAGGCAAATCCAATAGGTAACCAGCGTGGACTGTATTTCCTTTCGTTGCTGAGACTCTGCATTAGGGCTACGGTCACATTGTATCCTCTCTTTGTTCCTTGTGTCTCTGGGACTGTGATCATGTAATGGGGATTTTTCCACATATCCTCTAAAAATAAAACAAATTGGTTTTATTACAAAATGTTTGGGTCCTGCAGATAGACAATGTAGATGAAATAACGGATGACCCACCCCCCCCCCACCCCGGCTCAGTCTCTGGACCGTGTGGAACATTGGTACAGTGATATAACCCCTGAGATGCCCTGGGATGGTAGAGCTATTGATATGCGATATGGAACTGATTACACATGAATCCCAAATTTAGCTCCTCCATGTAAAATCTTGGAATACCCATAAGTCCTGGATTACTAGTTACCTACCTGCAGTGTTACATCCTCCAGCGCTGCTGCCCCTCACCCACTGATTGTAGTAACTTGTCGCCTCCCAAACATATTGGGGATTTTCAAAATCTAAGAAACTTGGGTCCTGGTTACAGATGTTTCAACCTGGGCGAAAAAGCATGCATGAAGTTGGGGCAGGACAATCTAAGAGAGAGAACAATGTTAGATAACAAGATTATTCACCGCATTAAGGACTCATCCCCTTAAACCGTATCTGTGTCACCATTGAACTGTGTGTATGGTAGTGGGTGTGTAATTCTTATTTATCGGATCGCCATTTTGCTGCCTCAATCAGAAGCCCTTGTACTACAGCCCTTAATGCCAAAGACCATATGTAATTAAGTGCAAGATTGAAAGGAAATCACCCCCCCCCCCATACCCCGGCCCACCTTGGAGGACCTTCAAACACTTGAATATGTATTATAGATATGCCATTGATTTGATAGGAAACGCTGCAATACTTCATGTCGACAGGAGGCGGCCAGCTGCAAAAAATACCTCAAAACACACCCGACGCTATCAATTCATTGCAGAAATACATAGGGAATTCGCTGGTGATACTAGATTTTTAGAAGATCCATCTTATGTCTGGGTATATAGAAGCGCATAACGGCCTTGAAGAGTACCGTAACGGTCGCTTTAATGACACATTGATTGCGAAATGGACGCCGGGTTTGTTGTAAGCTCTAGGCCGCAGAACTTGATCGTCCGTGTCGTAGTAAAACAATCGGCTCTAGGAAGAGGAGGGGAGGGTGGGGGGGGAACCTGAGCACGAAACTATCGCCACCCAACGGGGGCTCAGACTGGGCAGATCGCGCCGGTAGAAGGGCGGGTTTCCTGGGTGGCCCGGGTCCTGTTCTGCGGCAGAGTATAGGGGCCCCTTTCAGGTACTCGCTTGGGACAGGCGTGAGGATGAGAGAATCTCCTGGTTGCCCTGGCGGTTGGTGGCTTTCATGAGACATGGTCTATAAACGTGGGGCATGAACCTAAGGCGAGAGTTGAGTGGCCCGCGCTATTGGGAGAGCGTGCGGGACCTGATGGGGGCGGAGGTAGGTGCCGAGTTTTGTTGTCGAAGAGAGCATAGATGTAAATTGATGTATGAGCAAAGGAGGGATTGTGCTGGGCGTGAGGGCCCGCCCTTGTGCAGTTTTGCTGGAAAGGAGGGATAGGGGAAAAAATATTGGCAGGAGGTTTTTTTGTGGTGGCGTTTGACTGACTTACGTGCCACCGGGAAATGGTAAATTGAAAAAGATTTGCCTTTGCATTTTTGTTGTTTTTTTTCTTTCTTGTGCAGGGCAATTTGGCGAAAATTTGAGCAGTGAAACATTTGTCGCTTATCCCCCTGCAGTTTTGCACCCCTGTGTTTTTGCAGAGGAAATTTATGGTGTGCAGGTGAAATTGAATTGAACAATTGATGTTAGGTTTCCTGCTGGCCTGATTTGGTGTTGGAGCTTACATGGCCATTATGGGGATTTTGGATTTTTTTGCAAGTTATAACATTTAATGCCAAATTGCTCAGACCCCCGAAATGCCTCTGATCGTTGTACTCATGAGCAAATATTCTTGGCTCAGATAAGTTTCTACCTCTTTAGGGTTCTTGTGAACAACTGTTTTTGGACAAGGCGGATGTTTGGTTATATCTGTTATGTCGATTGTTGTGGGAAACATTTAAAATAATTTACCAAAAATTTCTCCATAGTTCTCTCCAATTCAGCTTGTCCGGACGTCCAGGATCACGGACTCTTTTTATGTCCCAATGAGAGGTATGCTCTGGGGAAAGGGAAGAGGTAGGAACAATACAGAATAAAACAGTAAATCTAAAGAGGGAGTAATGTAGGTAGGAAAGGAACTTTTCTGTTTGTATGGTAAAAATGGTTTGCTGTACCTCAGAGTGCCCCACTTATCGGTGGTGATGGAGTATGGTGAAATGTGAGAGGGGTCCTCTTTTTGAGATTCCAAATCAGAATAGCATATACAAATTCACTGAACCCCTTTGCATCTCTTTGGCACACCACGAGGTATAGAGGGTTGGGTAAGGTGGATTAGGTGTTAAAATCTGTGGACCGGGGGTAGTGCAAGGTTAGGTCATCATTTTGTTTATTTATAATGTTGCTTTTTATTGAATATTATTTATATAATAAAACCTCCATATTGTACATTAATTCTATCTGTACATATCGCCAGGGACAATACCTGACATGGATTCTTGCTGCAGAGGCACACTAGAGCACAGCACGCTTCTGTGGAGGACACTCCCCCGTTGTTGCACTTGAGAATCTTTTACCCATCCTCTGGAATAACAAATCCCTCATATTGATACTAGGTCCTGCTGTTACTAACAACATACACAAGATGGTACATGAAAAAGGGAAAAGAGCCGAAAGGACAAAGGCAAAGAAGAAGCTGGCAAGAAGACGAAAGATAGATGAAGACCCTAGAGGAACAGAGAAGAAATCCAGAAGAAAGAACGGCAGAATAAAAGAAAAAGGAAATAGAAAGAAACAGAGAACTAGTGAACGGTATGGTTGCGCTTTCGAGGGACATCCCCCCAGTCTCCCCAGTAAAGTCCTGGAATATCAATCCATCTATCACAGGCCTGTGATGTCCTGCTCGCATTCACTTACAACATAGAAAAAGATCTGTGCGGAGTAAGCATTTCATCAAGGCACTATTGCGGAACACATGGCTCTGCAGAGATCAGATGCACCCAGCAGTGTTATGGACCAATGTTCCCACAGTACAGATATATGCTAAGGAGTATTAATAAGGATGGTAGAAAAAAAGTAAAGAGTAAGTAAATATGAAGAGTATGACAAGAGTTATATATGCAAAAAATACTAAGTTCGGCTGCTTACTAAATATTATAAACAAAATAGGAATGATTACACGTGATTACAATGATCATGATCCAGGGACCAGGGACAATGGACATATTTAGAACATGGCTTGCAGAGAGATGAGCACGAGCACTAGCAGTTGTTGTGATGGTATGTTTTCTGATTTACACATCTTCCAGGGGACAGGGGACCTAAATACATAATCACGGATCTGCCAGAGATGCACCAGGGTGCACAGCCAGTCACAGCAGTGTGAGGTCTCTGATTCAACTCTCTTCCTAGGGGAACCAATACATAACAATGCTCTGCAGAGAGTGTTCGACAGAGTCCAGGAGAACCGCAGTTCTAGTGTGAGGTCTGTAGGACACATCTCTCTCAGGGGAGGAACAAAACATAACATGGCTTTGCAGAGAGCACAGAGCAAAGCAGTGTGATGTGCTGATTACACATTCTCTCCTAAGGGACAATACCATAACATGGTACATGCGGTACAGTCGTTGGAGGGCACCAGAGAAAATGAGTGTTGAAGGTCTGATTACACATTCTCCTGGACAATACCTAACAGTGGCTTCTTGCAGAGAGCTCAGAGAGCTACAAGCACGTGTTTGTCTGATTGGGTTTCTGATTACACATCCTCTCCAGGTAAGGGACCAATACCATATACACTGGCTGCAGAGGAGCACCAGAGCACAGCAGGCTGTGAGGTCTGGATTACCACATCTCTCAAGGTAGGTGGACACCAATAGTCATAACAGTGGCTGCAGAGAGCAGCAGCGCCAAGCAGTGTGAGGTTGATTACACATTGTCTCCAGGGGACACCTACATAATACTGGCTCCTCCCTGCACAGAGCATACTAGAGCAAAGCCGTGTGTGGGATAACACCCTAATTTGCACTTGGAGAAGCACATTCATCCCTGGCATATAAATCATATCTCACAGTCCTGCTGCTTAATAACACATATAGAAAGGTCTGCTTCCACATCTTCTCCAGGGGACCAATACATAATAACCACTGTAGGGCCATAACCTGCTGACGGTTTCCTATTGCTTTAGTACTGATATTTTACCATCGCTCTGACCAGCGGCCCGTTTTCCATTAGCCTTGACCACAGGGATTCCAGACTCCGGAACAAATACTCTTTATTCTGTTTCCATACTCACCATAACAAACATCAAAGTAAGTAAACAATTTGATACCAATTTTGTAAACAAAGTTAAGGGAGAATGTGGTGAGTTACTCAGAAAGTATTGAAACAAAAAGACCTGCAACACGGACTGATCCACCGAATTGGCCATCCCAAATGTAGCTCATCCGTGTAAAATCCTGGTATGGAAATCTGTGTAAATCCTAAATGACTCTTTTAGTTACACTAACGGCAGTGGGTTGTTGTGCCAGTGCGGTAACATCCATTACGCCAGCTCTGATTACATTTGCTGTCAACATAGCCGTGTAAACACAAGTGGATGCGTTTTGTAAACGCAATGTTAATAGTAATCAGCAAAATAAACTCCTCTTATCAGCTGTTTGTGATGCGTCTTGAATAAAACGTATTTGTTACGCAACATGTGAACACGCACTAATGGCCTCCATTTCAAGGACCACAAGGGCTGTGATGTATAAGAGCAAGTTACTGTAAAGGGACCTAGAGTCGTGATGCATATGGACGTTTTTGTGACTTGGACAATATTTAGGTGTGGCAACAGGACAAGCTTCAAAAAAGATTACATTTATTGACTTCAGCTAATAATTAATAAAACATGTATTAAAATGGATTGCAATGCACAATTTTTTGCCAAAAGAAGGAAAGTGAAAAACATCCCGGATGTTTACACGTCCAGGATGATGTCATTAACTCATTGACTCACGTTTTTTTAACACCTATGGGCGGGCGATGCAGTGGAAATTACAGCATAATACTATACATTGACAGTTGTGTGGGCCTAGAGTATACATAGTCGTGAGCATGAATGTTAGGAATAAAGTCGTTTCTGCTTCGTCTTTTCGTACCCATAAGCCCAAATCACCAGGTTAACCGAAACAAACAATCGTCCCATGCACTAATACAAGGACCTGAGCGTGGCTCCATGGGCTAATAATCTGCACTGCACCGTATCAGTAGCAGAGGACCCAGCTGGGTATTTATGAAAAGCTTGGGTTGGGTGTTGGGGATTATGAGTAATGTATGGGACGCTTTAGAAACACATTAGACTTGTGGAGACTTCCCTCCTAACTACTGCGTGTGCTCTATGGCATGGATTTGTTCCATGCCTCAGCTTTGAGTAACTTTGTGGAAGACTACTTTGGTTCAGAGGGGGATGGGTGTGTTTGCTTTTTTAGAAGATCATTGTAGAGAGCACAGAGCAACAGGGGTGTCAGGATCAATTTACGTGCCACAGGGTAGCAGTGACAATCCTAACATTTCCCTGCTATTTCACCAGTCCTGATGCTATAACAAATGAGAACATAAACGCACAGCGTGCTGTGTGTTGAGGACCAAATCCTGAAATATAAATCCATATATCACAGTTCCTGCTGCTACTAAAAACATACACAAAAAGTCTCTGATGCACATCTCTCCCAGGGAACAATACAGTAACTACTGCTGCCGAGAGCAAAGAGAACAGAGTTGTGAGGTTGATTACCACATCTTCTCAGGGGCCAGTACATACATCTGGTGCAGACAGAGGAGACACAGAGCACAGCAGTGTTGAGTATGATTACATCTCTCACAGGTACCACACATAGAACATGGCTGTGAAGAAGCACCAGAGAAAAGGCAAGTGTGAGGTTCTGATTACCATTCTTCCTAGTGGACAATACATAACACGGGGCAGAGAGCACAGAGCACAGACTAGTGTGTTATTTGCTTGAGGTAGATCTAACATCTACTCCAGGGGACAATACCTAACACTGGCAGAGTGAGAGAGCACATGGAGCACAGCAGAGACGTGTGAGTGTCTGATTAAACATCTCTCCAGGGATCAAGACTATATACACTGGATGCAGAGAGCACAGCGCACAGCAGTGATAGTGGATGGTCTGATTACACATATTCTCTCCAGCGGACACCAATACAAACATGGCTGCAGAGAGCACAGAGCACAGGCATCGTGTGAGGTCTGAATTATAACACAATCTCTCCAGGGGACACACAAAAGAAATACCCATAGGCTTCTCTGTAGAGGAACACAGTGCACAGCTAGGACCCTTGTGCAAATCTATTAGCATCCTTACTACTTTATGTTGTAGCATCCCAACACAAGATGAATTAACCAACAACCCCGATTAAAATAAACAAAAATAAAAAAAAAAAAAAACCAAAAAAAGCAAACCCGGGACTGGTGGGGGGGGAGGGGGGGGGGGGGGGCTGAGCGGGGGTGGGTGGGAGGGGGCGGGGGTGGTTTTGTGTGTTGGGGGAGATTTAGAGTGGTGTTGGTTGTTTTGTTGGGATGGGGAGGGTGGGGAGGGGGGGGGGGTGGGGGGGTGGGGGGGGGGGGGGAGGGGGGGGGGGGAGGGGGCGGGGTTGGAGGGCGGCGGGAGGGTTGGGGGTCCTTTTTTTTTGTTCTTGGTGGGGGGGTTGGGGGGTGGCGGAGGGGGGGGGGGCGTGGGGGGATGGGTGGGGGTGGTGGGGGGTCGGGGGGCTGGGGGGGTGGGGGGGGGGGGGGTGGGTGGGGAGGGCTGGGGGGGAGTGGGGGCGGGCGGGGGGGGAGGGGGGGGGGGTTGGTTGGGGGGGGGGGGAATAAAAAAAAAAAAAAACAAAAAAAAAAAAAACAAAAAACTAACAAAAAAAACAAAATCAAATAAGAGGGGGAGGGGGGAGGGAGGGTGGGGAGGGGGGGGGGGGGGGGCGGGGGGGGGGGGGGGGGGATTGGGGGAGGGGGGGGGAGGGGGGGGAGGGGCTGGGTGTGGGGGGGGTGGTTGGGGAGGGGTGGGTGGGGGGGCGGGGGGGGAGGGGGGGGGGTGGGGCGGGGTTGGGGGGTGGGGGAGGGGCGGGTGCGGGGTGTAGGGGAGGGCGGGGGGGGGGGGGGGGGGGGGGGGGTGGGGGGGGTGGGGGGGGGTAGGGGGGGGGGGGGGGGGTGGGGCGCGCGGGGGGGGGGAGGGGGGGGATGGTGGGGGGGGGGGGGGGGGGGGGGAGGGTGTTGGGGGGGGGGGTGGGGGGGGGGGGCGGGGGGGAGGGGCGGCGGCGGGTGAGTAGAGGGGTGGGTGTAGGGGGAGGGGGCTGTGGGGGGAGGTCGGGACTGGTGTCGGCCTCGGGGGAGGGGGGTGGGGGGGGGGGGGGGGGGGGTGGGGTACTCGGCTGGCTGCCTCATTCCCCTCTAGGGTGTGAATCGTCTCCGAATCTGTTCCTGAATCCCTATGGCGGTTGAACAGCGTAGGTTCACGTCGTGGTGCGCCCTGTGAAGGGTCCGTATTGTGGAGAGAGGAAGTAGTTGGGGGGGGGGACACATCCCAACCCATCCACCCTTGATCTACACATCTCTAAAGGTGGATAATACATAAACACTGGCCTTGCACTGCACGCGCACAGAGCACAGCACGGGAGGTTATGATTACACATCTATCCAGGGACATTAACACAAACTGGCTGCAGAGCGCACGAGCACAGCAGCAGTGTGAGGTTTCTGATTTACACATCTCCCAAGGGCCATACATAACACTGGCCTGCAGAGAGCACAGCGCACAGCAAGCTTTTAGGTGAGGTCCGATTAAACATTCGCGAAAGGAGACAAGACATAAACTGGATGCATTTTTCGGGAGCACAGAGCACTAGGCATGTGAGGGTCTTGATTACACTCATACCAGGACACCACTACATACATCACTGGCTGCAGTGAGAGCTGCGGCACAGCTAGTTTGTTTGAGACAACTCCCCCAGCTCAATACTGATATAAACTCTATTATATCACAGTCTCGCTCGCACTACTCTACAACGAACAAAATAGGTCTAATTACACTCTCTCAGGGACCCACTACATACCACTGGCTTGCAGTCTGCATGGGTCACACCTTGCTGATGATTCATAAATACTTTTCATTACTGCAGGTTATTGACACAGTTCCATACTTACCACCTGTACGTTATTCTTCTTATCACCAGTACGGTGGCAGTGTGTCCACATTGATTTCCTGTATATACTTATATTTATTGTCTGCCACAAAGGGTCATTTACTTTTACAGGAGACACAAGGGAAAGTGTGATTGTGGTCTACTCCACTCAAGGAAAAATAAGCAGGGCAAAACATACAGACCACAATGAGTACAGCTTCAACTCAGCGCCAGCCGTGTGATAATGGAAGGGAATACAGTAAACCACTTGCAGGTTGTATCTAAGGTGAGATCTTCATCCTGGATTATTCTATGTGCAGACAGTAAGATGTTTCTGATACATTTATGCACAGTAATTCTCTATGGTTCCAGCAGGAAACAACTTGTGTCCTTTTTGCACATAACATTTAATGTCTCGAAGTTTTAGGTGTGAAATAATTTGTGATTGTACCTTTTGATGTTCGGTGGTGGTGTATACAGGGGACATGGATGTGATATAAGGGGAGGGCAGATGAATATGTGACTTAGAAACAACCATAGAATGGGCTGAAAACCGTCGTCAGAGGAGAAAGGTATTGGAATAATTGGATATGATGACAATCACATTCCCCTAGTGGTAAACAGATCTCTCCAAAATTGTTTGGGGTCATCATTGGATTGTTGGATTCTGCCTCTAGGACAACCCAGACGAACAGCGATAACTGCTGAGCCGGGCATCCTCTTCATCCAAGTCTATGGGAATAAAACAGCCGAGACAGTGAGGGAGCCCCAGTCTGTATCGGAGGTTTAGATCTTCATTCATCAAAAAGTTGTGTCTGAAGTCGTAGTAGAGAAGATTGAAGAAGGTCCATTAAATGGAGCCTAGAATCCTACAGTGTCGCTCCAGGGGAAGGTTCATATTTGGCCAGTCCGGTGGAAAAAATTCCTTCCCACCTCCAGATACGACTTCTCCAGATACTTCAACTTTTTTCCAAAATATATTCCCTTTTTCCCAAACTCTCATTGGGATATTTGGATTGGAGATGCATCAAAGTGGTGGGACCTCCAAAATTTGGTCCACCCTACTGACCATGAATGGGATCAACTAGAGGAAGCCTATAAGAAGTCCAAATAGGGATAGTGGATTGTGTTGGGCTAAGGGGCAGAACTTGAAGCTTTGTGGACCTGATGCACATTATTTCATTTTCCTTTGGATATTTTTGGAGAGTCAATAATTAGTATCTCTCCACATGACGATGTGGCAACATTTGCTCTGCATCATCGTAAACTATGGTAGTTGCGCAGGGTTAGGGCTTGAGTTTTTGGTGGTAGGTGGTTGGGTCATAGCTGCCTATGACCTGACACAACTGTCTGTGAGGAAATCATTGTGAAATCATGTCACCACTGCCCAACGGGTTTTGGTGGTGAATGTGGAGAAGTATCTGACAGTAGAACCATCATGATCCCACCTCTTAGTTTCCTTTAAAGAACCAAAAGAACAAAACAAGTGTCAGGGTTCGGGGTCAGTGAACCCCCTGGACCACCGCGGGAGATGGTACTAGCCGGCATCTGGGATCGGAGTCTAAGTGGCACCTGGTCTTCCCCAGAGCCCGCCGGATGCTGCAGCGGGTGCCACCAGGTCGTTCCACAGGTGCGACTGGCCCGCGGTGGCAGCCGAGGTCGTGGTACAGAATTGTGATCCAGGCTCAAAGTCAGGAACAGGCACGTAGTCAGGGCAGTCGGCAGATATGCAGAGGTCAAAGGTCAGGTCCAAGGTCACAACAGGAATACAGCAGAACAGGGAACTGGAAAAAACGCAGGGAACACAGGGAAGCTTTCTCTAGGGCTAATGAGCGCAAAGATCCGGCAGGGAATCCAGGGAACAGCCGGCCTTTAAGGAAACACGGAAGTGCCAGCGCCAATAAGCACAGGCGCTTGCACCCTAGGGAGCGGGGTCGTGAGCGTGGACCAGACCGGACAGGAGCGGCAGCGTGGAGAGGTGAGTTTGGTGCTGGGACCGGGGGGCAGTGCGAAGGAAAGGGGCACCCGAGGCATGGATCACAGGGGCACCCCTGAAAACAACCAAATGTCCTGCAGAAATAGTGCCCACTACGACGTTACGCACATAGTTTCCACATTGTATCATTTTCACACTTACACTAGTTCTTATGTTTCCCCCCCGATGACGTAGGGCGTCAAGAATGGGTCACAACAAAAATATTCCCGGCAGCACGCAGCCGAAACCATCAACTCCGGACTAGAACAAGCGAGAGAAGTGACCCGCTCCTTCATGGCTCCACCCGGCACCTACATCATCCTGCCCTTCACCCAGAACAAGGGGCAGGAGTCCGAATTCCTGCTGAGGATCTTCATGAAAACGTCACAGATTGCTGAGTAATCACTTTTATCATTTGCTGATTTGTTGGGGTTTGTTTTTTGCTTGATGTCCATGTGACCCTTCAAAGCCGATATCATTGTCTATCCTGAGCGAATGGGCTGCTCCAGGCGTTGTGACCCAGTATTGAGCAAATCATTACTGGACCTCACTGAATCTATAGGGCTTGGTTCTGGTACATAGTATAACGGGTTCTGTTATTGTAGATATCCAGAAACTGAAACCATGTCCAGTGATAGGAGCCAAGAACCGTACTCCAACAGCCCCTCGTCCCAGTAAGTGTCACATAATAATCCATAATAATCCTGTGACTGTCTATGTGTCCATCTATCTCATATCTATCATATATCTCCATCTATCTCTCTCATATCTATCCATTTCCTATCTATCTATCTATCTATCT
>WNYA01001973.1:16564-53224 GCA_019512145.1 Engystomops pustulosus | reverse complement strand
TGCATAGCTCTGCAGCAGATTCCCATCCTACTATTACACTGTGCATACCTTCGCAAGGAGAACCGCAGGGTCAAGTCACCACCATGCTCCAGCAGTTGCTTGCCACGCAGCATCAGCGTCAGACTCCAGTAACTACTCCTGCGATTTCTTCTGCAACCCCGGCTTGTCGACCTGCCGCTGAACCAAGGCTAAGACTTTCAATGCCTGACAAGTATGATGGAGACCCCAAGCTGTGTAGGGGCTTTATCACTTATTCATTGAAATTATGCCTTCCCAGTTTGTCACTGAATGCTCCAAAGTGGCATTCGTCATCAGCCTGCTCTCCGGGAAGGCCCTGGCCTGGGCTACCCCTCTATAGGACAGAGGCGATCTGCTGACGTCTACTCATACAAGAATTCCAGTCTGTATTTGAGGAACCTGCAAGAGCTTCCTCTCCTGAGACTGCGCTGCTGATCCTCGTCAATGGGAGAGTATACAGTTTAGTTTTGTACCCTGGCCTCTGAACTTTCCTGGAATGATGCAGCCCTGACCGCCACATTTAAAAAAGGTCTTTCAGTTAAAGTCAAAGACGCTTTGGTTGCATGTGACCTGCCGTCTACTCTCAGTGGTCTCATCACACTGGCCACTTGGATTGAGGTTACCTCGCTTGGCACCTGCTTTCCAAAAGCTGCTCCAGCCTCTATTAAGGAACCTATGTGGATGGACAGAACCCAACTCTCCCATCAGGAGCATTCCAGGTGATGTCTGGAGAACCTCTACCTGTACTGTGCCAGTACAGAGCCCTTAATTGGGGATTGTCCTGTCCGTCACCAATGTCCGGGAAATGCCAGCACCTAGGGTTCTTGGGAGAAGCGTCCCTAGATGTGAGCATAAATTCTCTACGTCTGACTATTTCTGTGCTTCTCAGCTTTGGCACCTGCATCCAGGTCCAGGTCTCTGCTTTCTTGGACTCTGGTTCTGCAGGGAACTTCATGGATGCCGCTCTGGTCTCCCGACACCACATTCCTTCTCGAGAAGCCTCTGGTCATTTCCTCAGTCAGTGGACAAACTCTCTCCAGTCCAGTACCATATTGAGCCACTTTCCCTGCAAGTCGGTGCTCTGCAGTAGAGACTGTCCTTCTATGTGCTGCCATGCTCTACCTCGTCCCTCCTGCTGGGCCTTCCGTGGTTGCAGTTCCATGCATCTGTCCTTAACTGGATGTTGGGGGAAATTCTTTGTTGGGGTCCAGAGTGTCAGTCCCAGTGTATGGTGGCATCTCTACCAGTACCCGTCTTGTCCTCCTTCGTGACTCCCAAGCCTTTGGAGGGCCTACCAACATGTTACAGGGACTTTGCAAGAAGCAGACAGAGACCTTGCCGCCACACCGTCCCTATGTCTGCCCTGTAGATCTCTTGCCAGGTACCTCTCCTCCCCGGGGTCGGGTGTACCCTCTCTCTGTTCCCAAGACTGCTGCAATGTCCGAGTATATTAAAGAGAACCTGCAGAGAAGGTTTATAATAAAGTCCTCTCAGGCTGGTGCAGGCTTCTTTTTTGTGACCAAGAAGAATGGGTCACACCATCCTTGCATGGTCAAAATCAATATTAAGAACTTCTACCCTCTCTTGTTGATTACAGAGCTCTTTGACCGCCTGCACGGCTCCATGGTCTTCTCCAAGCTGGACCTTTGTGGGGACTACAACTACAACCTGATTAACGAGGGTGACGAATGGAAGCTCGAGACTCACCAGTCTCACATACGGCGAATTCTTGGCCGCCTACAGGCTAATCTTCTATACGCCAAGCTCGAGAAGTGTCAGTTTCACCAGCGGAGCCTTCCTTTCCTTGGCTACATAATATCCGACAAAGGTCTCCAGATGGATCCTGCTAAACTGTGTGCAATTCTGCATTGGCCACGTCCAGAAGGTCTACGAGCCATCCAGAGGTTCCTAGGTTTTGTGAACTATTACCAGCAGTTTATCCCACATTTCTCTACTCTGGTGCCGCCCATCGCGGTACTCACCAAGAACGGTGCCAATCCCCGCCTCTGGCCCTCGGTGGCTGAAGAGGCCTTCTCAAGGTTAAAGTCTGCCTTTGCCTCAGCTCCAGTTCTCACTAGGCCTGACACGGAGAAGCCCTTTCATCTTGAGGTGGATGCATCCTCTGTAGGTGCTGGGGCGGTGCTCACCCAAAAAGGGCCAAACTCTCACATGCTATTTCTCCTCCAAAACGTTTTCTCCCGCAGAGAGAAATTACTCTATAGGAGATTGATGACTAAAAGTTCTCTAACTTGTCCTGGAAGAATGGCGATATCTTTTGGAGGGAGCTCGCCATCCGGTCTGCTTATATACAGACCATAAAATCTCTGGTATCTCCAGACAGCCCAACGTTTTAATCCCAGAAAAGCCTGGTGGTCACTTTTCTGCTCACTTTTCAAGCTGTTGATCCACTTTTGTCCTGCGGAGAAGAATATCAAAGCGGATGCCCTTTCCCATGCCTCCAATGTCGTTGGAGAACAGCCGGTCCTTTAGCATATTATCTCTCCGGAACAACTGGTTGTTGCCCCTGTGGTAGATCTTTGGCAGCTTCCCCCTGGCAAGACGTATGTCCGACCTGCTTTTTGGAAGAGGATACTTACTTGGGGACATTGCTCTCGTGTGGCTGGGCACCCTGGGGTGCAAAGATCTATTGCCCTCATATCTCGTTGCTACAAGTGGCCAGATCTGGTCAAGGATGTTTGTGATTTTGTGGGTTCCTACGCTTCCTGCAGGTTTGCCGCTCCCGTGGCCGATACCCAGTTGCCCATGTACTCAGCCATGGACTTCATTACAGAGCTCCCGTCTTCCTCTGGGAATACCGTCATCTGGGTGGTAACAGACTGCTTCTCCAAGATGTTCCATTTTGTGCCTCAGTCAGGTCTGCCATCTGCTCCTCATCTTGCCAGCCTGTTCTTCACCAACATCTTCCAGCTACATAGACTTCCTGAGCACATTGTCTCTGATCGGGGGGTCAGGTTTTTTTCTCTCTCTGCAGCCAACTACAAGTAAAGTTGGATTTCTCCTCAGCGTACCACCCTCAGTCGAATGGACAAGTAGAAAGGGTTAACCAGACTCTGGGATGTTACCTCCGTCATTTTTTTTCTGCCCATCAAGAGGAGTGTCATTTTGTTTCTGCCCATCAAGAGGACCCCCGCCTCCCAGGGCACACGCGCATCGGCTACCGGAGTTTTGAAAGGCCAGCGGGCAGATAAATTCTCAGCCCCTTCCTGTCTTCTTAGCCGGATCTGTTGTCCTGCTGTCAAGCTGTTGTCCTGCCGTTCCTGTACCTCGACCTTGGCTGCCACCGTGGACAAGTCACACCTGTGCAATGACCTGGTGGTACCAAGCCGTAGTAAGACCATCCTGCTTTGCGTTTGACTCTGGTGAAGACCGGGTGCCACTTAGATTTCGGTCGTAGGTGTTGGCTTGTGTCATCGTCTGCGGTGGTCCAGTGGGTTCACTACCCCAGAAGCCTCACAATGTCATGGCAAAACTGGATGATTACAAGACAAATAAAAGTTAAATGGTTAAAGTTGAGCTGTTTAAGTGATTCGGCCCATAGATGGCCCTTGAGTCCAGTGATCTTTGCCTGAAAAGGGACCAGGATGTTTGCTATATTGAGTATTTTCAAAGGTTGAAACAAAACATGAAAATAAAAAATATAATTAAATGAAAATTAATGTCCTGAGACCTTATTACATTACTGCTGAAGGTTTAGAGAGAAGGTTTAGGGATTCTGAGGCTTCTTTTCCTCAGAGAATCGATGAGCTTTATAAGGACGACATTATCTCTTACTATTAGACATTTCGGTTCTTTTTCATTTCAAATTCTACAACCGTTTTATAATAAAATAATCATTGGAACAATGAAAAATGAAACATCCATCACCAGCGTTCTTCTCACGAGTATATCGGATGACCAGAAGACCATCTCTGTCCTCTTCATCTTCTTCCTCCTCATTTACCTGATGACTGTCTTCTCCAACTCTCTCATCATCCTTCTAGTTGTTACTTGTGCTCATCTTCATACACCCATGTATTTCTTTCTTGGTAACTTGGCTTTCTTGGACATGTCCTACTCATCGGTCACTGCTCCTAGCATGCTCTCCCACCTCATCACCCAACACTGGTCCATCTCCCTCTCAGAATGTAAAGCACAGATGTTCTTTGTGATGTATTTTGCAGGTTCTGAGCCTTTACTATTGTCCTCTATGTCTTATGACCGGTATGTAGCCATCTGCCATCCTCTTCATTATTCTCAGGTCATGTCTTGGGGCACATGTGCTCAGATGGCTTCTCTGGTTTGGTCAACTGCTTTCCTTGTCTGCATCACATATATCATAAGTTTAAAAAGATTGACCTTCTGTGGTCCCAACCTCATCAAGAATTTCTTTTGTGATATGCCCCATTTGCTCCAGATCTCCTGTACTGATCCTACAATCAATGTTCTAATTATAATAATTTTAGGAGGTATCTTCTGCACTGCTGCACTTGTTACCACATTTTACCCCTATGTCAGAATATTTAGGGCAGTCCTCAGAATTCGCACCAGTGAAGGGAAGAGTAAAGCTTTCTCCACCTGTACGTCTCATCTGACTGTGGTTTTCATGTATTATGTATCTGTAACTTTTATCTACTTTGTCCCTGACTCAAGTAATTTTCTTACACTGAATCAAGTGGTCTCTGTGATCTATACACTGATCATTCCCTTACTGAACCCCTTAATCTACAGCCTGAGGAGTAAAGACCTGAAGGCCGCACTGCAGAGAGCGTTACATATACACCGGCTGCATCCGGCCCCCGCTACAAGGAGATGAAGCTCAGGGTCTATCATACATGATCCGATAATGTTGAGTTTGAGGAATGTTTATTCTTATGTGTCTTAGGCCTCATGCACAGTAACGTATAAAAATGGCTGTATATACTGGTAACATACGCTCCCATTCACGGCAATTAGCAATGTGGCCATTTAATGGCTTTATTATGCAATGAACCGTACTGTGAGAGAGGTGTGAAAAAATATAGACCATGTCCAGTTTTTTCATGCATTTCTGTACACCAAATAGAAGTCTATGGGAACGTAAAAAGTACCATCCCATAGCATGAGTGCTGCATACGTGTAGTATCCAGAGACTAGAACCGGTGGGAGGTGCATTCTGTCAGCCATCATTCCCCACCCCACTGTATTTGATACGTATTCGGAATGGATATGGTGCCAAACGTGCTCAAACAGGTGAAAAACGTCCTAAAATATAGCTGTATATACAGAGCAGGAAAAAACATACGGTCTTGTGCATGAGCCCTTAGTCTAAGGAAAAGTATTTACCGATTGCTAATCTGATTGATGTCAATTTACCAAATTACCAACTGTTTCCTTTTCTACAAATCATAGAAATTTGGAATCTGAGCTAAGATGTCTATTTCTATAATTCTATTGCTGTAGCCCACAGCTCTCTGAAATGTTGCTCCCAATTAGAGTTCACTCTTAAAATCTTCCTTGGAGGCTACTACACACCTGAACAGCTGAGCCATATGTATCTGAATAGATATGGTAAATGCTGGAGGTGCCGAGACAGGGGACCTCTCACACATATGTCCAGGGCTGCCCCACCAGACCCAGTTAATCGGCAGAAAATGAGGTTTCTTAGGAACCATTGCACCCACTGTATCTGCTACCGAGATTCTATTTCCAGTTTCCTTGAATGCTGAAAATAATTCTGTGTCTGGACAGGCTCTGATAGACATAGAGGGACCCATAGTTTTAGTTTGGGACTGGTGTTCGGGTTCGGCCACATGACCTGAACGCAATGTTGGACTGGCAGCCAAACAGCCAATTCGGCAAATGTACACCCTTTGCTACTAGCCATGGCCATTATTGGTGGATTCAGACCAATCATGGCCATGGCTAGTAACAAGGAGAATCTATTTGCTGGATTGGTTATTCATCTGCCAATCTCGCAATACATACGGATCGCGTGGCCGAACACCAAACCAGAACTGAAGCCAAGGGCCAACATGACTCTAGCACCGATAGATTCTGGGTCTGTCATCAAATTCATTGATTTGTCTCAGCTCTAGGCCTGAATTTGGTGAAACTTATTTCCCCATTCCTGGTTACTGGATTCTAGTCCTTCAATAGGGGGTAAACATTTTTTTAGAACTCCCCAGATAGCCATGCAGGTTGCCACTATTCACGCTGAGTTGATGGAGTTTTATGTCCTTAATAAATTATCTACTGATGTCATTTTGGGTCTCCCATGGTTCACACTATACAATCCTGTCTTTGATTGGAGTTATGGGGAATTGCTTAAATGGGGACCAAAATGTTCTCCTTGAACTTCTCAGCCAGGCTTCAGCACGGCCATATCACCCCTCCAACTCCCTTAAGGGGGCAGGTTTATTTTAGTTAACTTTAAAGATGGCAGCCTCTGGCCATGTTTAGACTGTGAACTAGATACCATTACATTAAAAAACCTACATCCCCTCTTCTTAGTTCCCGATTTCTTCGGTCAGATAGTGAGTTCCCATTGGTTCTCTAAAATCGATCTCTGTAGGGCCCACAATGTGATCTGTATCACAGAAGGACATGAATGGAAGACCAGGGGGGCATTTTGAATACCTGGTGATGCTCTTCACAGTTTTGTAATGCATCTGCCGCCTTCTAAAAGTTTGTAAATGACACATTTTGGATATAGTTGTAGTTTATTTGATGATATCCTTAGGTCTGGGTATCTCTCTCTCTCTACCGTTTTTACAGTGTTGTGTCTCAAATTCCTTAGAAAATGGAAATGTTTCTCTCTGCTGGCAGAGTTTGGCTTAAACAACAGGGTAAACTCTTCCAATAAGGTGTGATTATTCTTTTTTAATTGTTTCTTTAATTCGAAAATCTCGACCTTTAGGTGTAAGATCCACGTCAAGATCTTTGCGGCTTCGGTGGCGTTGATTTTTTTGT
This sequence comes from Engystomops pustulosus, assembly GCA_019512145.1. Taxonomy (NCBI): domain Eukaryota; kingdom Metazoa; phylum Chordata; class Amphibia; order Anura; family Leptodactylidae; genus Engystomops; species Engystomops pustulosus. The sequence goes on along the minus strand of WNYA01001973.1, from coordinate 46,258 downwards.
ATTCTCTGTGGTCAAGGTTTCTGCTGTGTTGGGATGGATAGAGCCTCACCCAGCTCTCTGCAGCCCAGCCCTGCCCAGTTCTATAAGACCTTACTGGATATACTTTAACTTGGCTTTGTTTTTTGCTATCGCTATACTGCTGTGGACTATTGTACCATGGATTATCCCTCTTGGACTCCAATTATGTACTTTATATGCTATGTTTGTTGTGACCTGGATCCCCTACCTCACTTTCTGTATTATTTAACTGTGTCTGCACTGTGGCTTAGGAAAGGATTGTCTTCATGGTTGTTCCTTATCAACATAGGATAAGTGAGGCAAGTAGGCAGGTGACAGTTTGGGGGGGCTCAGTTTATGGCTCCCTGTCCTGTTTGCCCTTCTTGTGCCCCTAGCCACCATTACATTATAACCAGCCATAAAACTAGGATTACATCAGGTACTTTATTGTTTGTACTGGCTCACCTAATGGAGGACCTAACATGCATAGTGTCCGATCTATGAGGAAGAGTAACTGAATGAGGAGGATGGTAACTGAGTGAGGAGGGAGGGAGAACATGAAGGGGTAACTGAGGGAGAACATGAGGGGTGTAAATGAGTGAGGAGAGAGGAAGAATATGAGTGGGGTAACTGAGTAAGGAGGAACATGATGGGGGCAACTGACTGAGGAGGCAGGGAGAATATGAGAGGGGGGCTGAGTGAGAACATAAAGGAGCAACTGAGTAAGAAATGGGGAGAGCACAGGGGCCAGAAGTAGCAAAGACAAAAGTTGAATGATGAAAATTGTTACAGAAAAAAATGTCCAATGTCTGATTCGCCACTTTTTTCCTCAAAAAAATCTAAAGATTCTACAGAACGCAGAATGATAGCAATATCTGTATATGAACATATGATGAAGATATGGATTCCAGATTATTGTGATTTTTTTTCATAAAATTTTATTTTGTCAAAGGTATTAAAATATAACAAACATATAAATTTCTGTGACAGAACTGATCCAGAGAATGAAGGGAGGGGGGGGGGGGGGTTATCTGAGTAGATCGGGGATATCTATAAAAACAAAACGCATAAGAAAATGGCAGAATGTGTTTTTTCAGGATTTCTGCATTTGTAATCTTTTTCCAGCTTCCCCATACAATCCATTGAATATTACATGGTGCCAGTAGAGAGACAACTGTCCTGCAGATAACAAGCCGCATACAGCTCTGGCAATGGAGAGTAAAAAGCAGTAGGGCTCCAGTGTTCAAGAGGATAGGGAATAACTAGCTGATCGGTGGGGGCCCCATTGGTGGAACACCAGATCACGGGAATGGGGGTCCATTGTATTAACACTAAGCATAGTATATATCTCTTTGATCGGGGGAGGGGGTGTCTTTCTATAATTCGCCTTAGGCAGCAGAGAGGCTAGGGTCAACTCTAAATCTGAGCCTATGGAACTGAGAACCATGGACTCTAAATGTAGGAGGAAACACTGTTTGAAGAATTACTTATGTCTCTACTGTGAAAAGTCCAGTCATGTATCTCCAAAGCCTGTATGGTGTCACGGCTCATCCGTGCCCCTCTGAACACCCTAGTGTAGCGCTCACACTTCTTACCAGTCCCCGCTCCAGATCCCAATCTTCGGGGCGTGCACGCGTGTCCCCGTCTCCTAGGGCCGTCTCCTAGGGCCGGCTTCAGAAGATTTAAAGGGATAGCGCGCCGTTAATTGGTGCTGTCCATTTCCCAGAATTCTATATAAATCTGCCTTTCCCTGCACACCCTGCCGGATCTGCGTGCCTTGTGCCCTAGAGAAAGCTGTGTTCCATGCCCTTTGCTGTTATTGTGATTTCCCGTTGTGACCCCGGTTCCGTTCGTGACTACGCTCCTCCGCTGCCTGCCTTGATCTCTTGCCACGTCCCCTACTCTGATCCCGTGCTGCCTGTCCTGACCTCCTGCCTGTCCCGAACTACGATTTTGCTCAACGTCTTTGTACCTCACCTTGGCTGCTACCGTGGACAAAGTCGCAACTGTGGAACAACCTGGCAGACGGGTGAAGTTCTCCACTGGGGACCAGAATGCCAGTCACGTTGTCTTGAACTACCTTGTCCCATCTCCACAATCTCGCTTCCAAAGGGTTCCAAGCCTGTGGTGGGTCTCCCCGCTCCATATGTGGACTTTGCTGATGTTTTTTCAGAGACTTTGGCATCACACCGACCCTATGATTGCCCGATTGACCTGCTGCCAGGCACATCTCCTCCATGGGGTCGGATGTACCCACTGTCTGTGCCCGAAGCCACTGTGATGTCGGCCTACATGAAAGAGAATCTGCAGAGGGGGTTCATACGCAGGTCCTCTTCTCCTGCCGGTACAGGGTTCTTCTTTGTGAACAAAAAGGATGGGTCACTCCATCCATGCATAGATTACCATGGCCTTAACAAGATCGCCGTAAAGAACTCTATCCTCTGCCTTTGATCACGGAACTCTTTGACCGCTTACGTGGAGCCAAGGTCTTCACCAAACTAGACCTCTGTGGGGCGTAAAACCTCATTCGGATCTGTAAAGGCAATGAGTGGAAGACCGCCTTCAACACTCAGGATGGGCACTTCGAGTACATGGTCATGCTATTTGGACTCAACACAACACGCAACACACCATCTGTTTTTCAGGAGTTCATCAATGACATTTTCAGAGACTTGCTATATACCTGTGTTGTAGTCTACCTCAACGATATCCTGGTGTTCTCTACAGACCTTGAGTCCCATCAGTTCCATGTGCGGCAAGTCCTCACTCGTTTAAGAGCCAACCGTCGTTACGCCAAACTCGAGAAGTACAAGTTCCACCCGAAGTCTTCCCTTCCTCTGCCAAGGGTTTACAGATGGATCCTGTCTCACCCTGTAGGACTGCGTGCAATACACAGATTCCTGGGCTTTGACAATTACTACCGGCAGTTTATTCCACAGTTTTATTCTCCTGTCTTGTGTCTCCCATTGTGTCACTGACCAAGAAGAACGCCAATACCAGACTCTGGCCCCTGGAAGCTGAAGAAGCCTTCTCTAGACTGAAGTTAGCCTTTGCCTCGGCCCCAGTTCTCACACGCCCTGATATGGAGAAGCCCTTAAGTCCATCTGGGAACAGACTCGTCAATCCCTACTTCAGACGTCTGCCCACACTAAAACGCAGACCTCACCCAGTTTTTCTCCAGGTAATAAAGTGTGGCTCTACTCCAAATATGTCAGGCTGAAGATTCCAAATTATAAACCTGTGCCCTGTTTCCTGGGTCCCTTTGAGGAACTGAAGCGCATCAATCCTGTGGCATACAAGCTGCGCATGCTTACCCATGCCCCTCTGAACATGCTAGCATAGCGCTCAGGCTTCTTACCAGTCCCCGCACCTGATCCAGGTCTTCGGGTCGTGCGCGCGTGTCCCCGTCTCCTGACTACACTCCTCCACTGCCTGTTTTGACCTCTTGCTCCGACTCTGATCCTGCGCTGCCCGTCCTGACCTCCTGCCTGTCCCCGTCTGCGATCTTGTTCAACGTCTTTGCGCCTCACTTTGCCTGCCACCGTGGACAAAGTCGCACCTGTGTAAAGACCTGGTGCTACCACGCCAATGCAAGTCCAACTCGCTTTGGGTGGGCTCTGGTGAAAACCAGGTGCCACTTAGATTCCAGTCCCAGGTGTCGGCTTACATCATCGTCCTCTACTGCAGAAGCCTGACATATGGTAGTCGAGGAGGTGATTCAGGCACCCAGCTACCCCCTGTGTCTGCTCCTAAGGTTCTTTTGCCTTATTAACTTAAATGCTTAAAATAAGTCTGTGTCTAGACAGACCCTGAAAGATTCTGGGTCTCTCATCATTTTTGTTGATTTTGCATTTGTTTCAGCTTTAAGCCTGAAGTTTGTTAAACTGGATCCTCAATCCCTTGTTACCGGAGCAGATTCTGCCCCTTTAGGGATGGGTAAAGTTTATTTGTAAACTCCTCAGGCTTCCATGCAAGACACACTGAGCAGATGGAGTTTTTGTCTTGAATAATTTATCTTCTGATGTCATTTTGGGTCTCCCGTGGTTAGCATTGGATAACCCAATAGACTGTTCCGGGGCCCATAAACTTTTAGCTTGCACACCTGGAAAATAACCAGGATATTTGTTGGAAATGTAAATTTAGTATTTTCCAGGTTAAAATAAAAACATGAATTCTTCAATAAAATTAGCTCTGATTACTAATGTCCAGAGATCTTATTACATTTTACCTTAATTTGTAGGCCGGAGGTTTGGGGATTCTGAGGCTTCTTTTCCTCTGAGAACCGTAGAGCTTTAAAAGGACGACCTTATCTCTTACTATTAGACATTGTTCCACCAAATTCTACAGTTTTATCATTGGAAATATCACACTGGAATGATGAAGAATCAATCATCCATCACCATCGTTCTTCTCATGAATCTATCGGAAGTTCATGCGACCATCTCTGTCCTCTTCATCTTCTTCCTCCTCATCTACCTGATGACTGTCTTCTCCAACTTTCTCATCATCCTTCTAGTTGTTATTTGTGCTCATCTTCATACACCCATGTATTTCTTTCTTGGTAACTTGGCTTTCTTGGACATGTCCTACTCATCAGTCACTGCTCCTAGCATGCTCTTTCACCTTATTACCAAACACTGGTTCATGTCTCTCTCAGAATGTAAAGCACAGATGTTCTTTGTGATGTATTTTGCAGGTTCTGAGGTTTTATTATTGGCCTCTATGTCTTATGACCGGTATGTAGCCGTCTGCCGCCCTCTACACTATTCTCAGCTCATGTCTTGGGGCATATGCGCTCAGATGGCATTTTTTGTTTGGTCTATTGCTTTCCTTGTCGCCATCACACATATGATATGTTTAAGAAGATTGACCTTCTGTGGTCCCAACCGCATCCAAAATTTCTTTTGTGATTTACCCCATTTGTTCCAGATCTCCTGTACTGACACTACAATCAATGTTCTAGTCCTCTTAATTGTAGGGGGTGTTCTCGCAAGTGCAGCATTTGTTGCCACATTTTACCCCTATGTCAGAATATTTAGGGCAGTGCTTAGAATCCGCACCAGTGATGGGAAGAGTAAAGCTTTCTCCACCTGTACGTCTCATCTCACTGTGGTCATCATGTATTATGCATCTGTAGCATTTATCTACCTTGTTCCTGACACAAGTAATCTCCTTACACTGAATCGAGTGGTCACTGTGATCTATACCCTGATCACCCCCTTACTGAACCCCTTAATCTACAGCCTGAGAAGTAAAGACCTGAAGGCCGCACTGCAGAGAGCGTTAAATATACACCGGCTGCATCCAGACACCCCTACAAGGAGATGAAGATGCCTCCTGCTCAGGGTCTATCATCTCTGTGGCCAGGACTGTACTCGGGTCTGGACTTTGTGTATTCCTTTCTTATGAGCATATCATACAATAATGAGGCAATGTTTGTATTAATCTGTCTTTTTTGAGGATAAGTATCTATTGATTACTAATTTCATTCATGCCGATTTTAGAAAAATATTTTACAGCTGTTAATGACGTGTTATCCTCAGTATCTCAGTATTGCTGTGTAATATCTCCTCAAGGCACTCACTGCTATCATTGTCCGTCTCACACCTTGGTTCTCTCCAGTGCTTAAACTAGTGTCTCTACTCCAGAACCTTGATTGGTAGAAAATATCTCTAGAGGGATGGCCCTTCCTTATACTCAGAGACATCCGGGTTTGGGGACTACTTTGGTTTGGATCTGAGCTCTATGCTCACAAACCCAGAGCCTCGTTTAGGGTCAATGGGGTGTACTCTGACCCGCTAACCATTCGCAATGGCACTTGACAGGGATGTTGTGGCAAATACCAATGATCTGCTATTCTTTCTGTCACCCCACTGGTCTCCATTTGAAACCTTATCAGCCAATTGGACACATTTGTAAAGCTCTATAATTTTAGGGCGAACATGGAAAAATTATGAGCTAGTTTAGTGTACCCATCTTAGGGAGACCTTTGCTACCTCGTTGATTAGGCATTTGGGGTATTCATTTACCAACTGACCATCAGATGTTCCACTTGAACGTCCTCCATTTACTATAATCCCATAAATCAGATTTACAAAGCTGGTCCCAGGGTTATTTCTCATGGTTTGGGGGAATTGGGGTTATAAAAATAAACACACTTCCTCGTCTGCTCTATCCTTTTCAGGCTTTACCTATTAAAGTCCTCCTCTCTGTGTAGTGTCTATTCTCAGACTTAGTATGTTCCAATAATCACCCCACTTAAGAGTACCTTACTTTTCCTCTTGAGGAGTACGGGGGGTTCTATTATACATCATACAATACAACCATGCTACACAACTCTGTAGGATAGTTGGCTGATGTAAACATCCAAACACTGAGGGCTAAATCTCCGTGAACAGGTTTCTTTACCCTACATACTTCCCTCCAAGTCACCACAAGTCACCGATTTTTCATTTCTTAATGTTGTAGAAATGCTAATCTCTTCTTGTTTACTTTCTGCCTACATATTTAAGTCCACAGAGACATTTTATAGAATATATTTTTCCAATTGTATTGCAGTCCCCAACATTATCAATTGTATATTTGTCCGCACTTTTCCATGATCCAGCTCCTCGTATTGACTGATTTGCATCTTTACAAAGTTTACATTTTAGACAAGATTAAAAATATCTTACATCCAAAACAAAAAGTCCACTTATATATATCTAAGGGGACCTCAAACAGATCATATAAACCTATACAAGGAGGTCATAGAAGTCTCACCCCAAGAAAAGGTCCAAAGAAGAAACAACAAATAGTAATGTATAATAAAGGAAAATAATACTTTATTGATACGCAAACAAATCAAAATTTTTTATGCACAGAAAAGTAAGAAAACGGAAACTGAAAAAGATGAATAAAGTATTAGGATATGAAGAAAGATCACATACAAGCACTAGTGGTCACATTACTAAAAGATATCGATATAGATGGTGGCAAGGGAAAAGAAAGTATGATGTTCTTTTGCCCATCCCTCCCTTTAACCTATTTTCTCCCTCCTTCTTTTTTCACACACTATACTTATCTTCCATTCAGAATCCTGGTGCGCACTATATCTGAAAGAATCCATTTGCTGTCGTCACCACTCGCATGGAAGATGCACTTTGAAGTCCTGAAAGAGTTAAATAAAGCCTTGTCCTGGGCTCTGGCTCATGTGCCTATCTGGCAGGTCGGGTTTTGGTGCCATTTTTAATATTGACAGTGGAACATAGGCATCAAGCCGAAAACGGAATTTCATTATTGATGCAAACATCACATTACTTTAATCTTACCCTAGGATAGGTCAGTGCTATCTTTAAAATGCCTGGCCTTTACTCCTATGATACATACCTTCTGAAGAGACACATTGATGAAACACGGGTCAGGGCGCTAATGTTGGACGTTATTACACCACCTTTTTACAGGTAAGGATTTTTAATCTTATAATTTTTTTATCTCATAAACTTATAAATCTTATATCATATAAACTGCTTGCTGTTTCGGGTAATCGCTTTTACTAATAGTATTCAGTGAGCTTTTTAATGATACATATGTAGTGGCCCACAGGACGGGGCATTAGGAACCAATTTGTCCCAGTTGCTTCCTGGCGAGCTAATGGCGTCTAGCCACTTCTGTTAAACTAAGTTAGGTAATATTATCTATTGCCAATGCATAGATTCCTTATCCTATGCTACCGCCTAGTGACATGTTATGGTACAACAGCTAAGGTGTGAGTTGCCTGTGTAAGAAGGGTTATTGTTCTCATTGTTGATGTTTAAATGTAACACTAGGTTATTATTCCCTGCAGCCCCAGGCCAGTCATCTGATGGAGTCTTGGAATTCCCCCATAGTGGAAGTTATATGTTCCCTCTGGCTGGATTTCTGAGTAGTCTTATCATTGAGTCTACAGAGACAGTCATCCTGCAGCCGCTGTCTCTCTTCAGAGGGATACTCCTCTCCCAGACCAGTGGCTCTGTGTGCTTACACTCCCCAGAGCCTGCTTCAGATTTCTGTCCAAAGCTGAGATATTTTCCAAGACTACAGATCCAACAAACCACTGCCTTGTGAAAGCCTGCAGGAAGAAACCTCTACCTCAGCCTTTTATGCATTGCTGTGTTGGATTGTCTGCTAAATAAAGGGATGGTAAGATTATGTTTATCATGCCTGTCACCACAGGCTGCTGCCGCTAACATCATGGGCCTCCTCTTCACCATCTGGCCAGAAATCCAATGCTACACTTACACCAGTAGTGTGTGGCCTACCCTTCTTCTTGCATCCCCTCGCTGGCCATGACACCGATCATGTTAGAGGCCTGTTCTCCTGGACCAAGCCACCGTGACACAAGCAGCGCTAGGCTGTCCATCCAGTCAGCCACTAAGGTACCAGTGAGATCCAGCTGGGAGGACATTACACCTACTTTCTTTTCCCTGGCCACCCTCTATATCCATATGTATTAGTAATGTGACCATAACCATTTAGTGGTTGTATGTGATATATATATAATTTCCATGTTCTTATTTTTCTGTGCATAATATAATAAGAAAGTTCTTTGTTCTTGTGATTTAATATCATATCAATAAAGAATTGTTTTCTATTTCTAAACATTGCTATTTGTTGTTTCTTCTTTGGACCATTTTTTTGGGGGGTGCTACTTTCATGATGATGTCACAGCTTGGTTCTGGTAGTGTGCTGCTCTTGGTTCCTTAGACCTTATGACCTATCTGTGTGTGTGGCGATGCATCTATGCAGAGTGTAGCTGCTGTCTTCCCCCCACCCGTTGGTGTCTTTCTGACATCTGTGCTTCTCATGTGTGTCACTTCTGACATTTCATTACAGACCTGGCCAGAGGTGTGTGGTGGCACACAACATCATAACATAGGTAACACACCGCTCTTGTAAGTGGAACTGAAGGAAGCATAGGTTGTATGTACCACTTGTATCAATACGTCAATACTGCACATAATCAATGTCCGTATTAGATCCCCGATGACAATATACAGTGCCTTACCATAAGCTCTAGGATTATGGCTGCGAATAGTTAGCTGCAGAGCTATGACACAGAATTAGAGAGGCAGATGATGTACTAGGGTCTGTATTATCTACTCTTTTGTCATGGCAATCCCCATTCCAAAGTCTGATTATTTGATCATTGTCCCACATATTGTAAGCTCTTGTGAGCAGAACCCTTACTCCTGTTGTTTCATATGGTTATTAGTCATGTCTCATTGTCATGTATATGTTACCCATGACTGTGGAATATGATTAATAATATTTATTATGCTGCTGAATCACACATGGTGTTTTGTCTTTTAGATTTAATGAAGGGAATCACACCATTGGGAGGTTGGGTTGCTCTTTATACTTTGTCTTTTGTCCCTGGTCTTTACATGGAAGTAAAAGTGTTATCTTAGATTCCTCTTTGTAAACTTTTCAGAGAAGGAAAACTTTAAGTAACTGTTTTAAAGTTTAAGATTAAAACTCTTTCATATAATCAATGTCCTGAGACCCTTCCACATTATTTCTGGATGTTCAGATCAAAGATTTTAGGATTGTCTCACCTTTGTCAGAAAACTGAAGAGTTTTAAAAGAACACAGTTTGCTATTAGTTTCAGTTTGCAGTGGTTTATTTATTTCATTCTTTAAAGTTTCCAAAAATTTTATTATTGGAAAAAATCTGACTGGATCGATAAAGAATGAGACATCCATTGCCAGCGTTCTATTCATTTTAAAAATTTTTAAAAATTTAAGCTGCAAATTGACAAATTCTGCATTTTCTGAATTATAAATTTAAAAATTAAAATTGTCAAATACTACATTGTAAAATTCTGCTGAATTCTACCAGAATTTTAACTTAAAATTGTGAGATTCTGCAGTTCCTAAAATTAAACTTGAAAATGTCAAATTCCACTTTACCAGAAGTTTTACTTGAATTGAAAAATTCTACACTACCTTAATTTAAACTTGAAATATTCTTCTTAAACACTACTTAAAATCTGCATTAACAGAATTTTATCTTGAAATTGTCAGTTTTTCATTAGTTAAATTTAAACATGAAATGTATAAATTCCATGGTAACTGAATTTTAACTTGAAATGATCAAATTCCACAATACATGAGAAATTGTCAAATTTTGAGGTACTTGAATTTTAACTTGAAATTGTAAGATCCCTCATTACCTGAATTTTAACTTAAAATTGTCAAATTATGTATTTCCTGAATTGATGTTTAAATTGTTATTGTTTAAATTCTTGCATAGCTCTGCAGCAGATTCCCATCCTACTATTACACTGTGCATACCTTCGCAAGGAGAACCGCAGGGTCAAGTCACCACCATGCTCCAGCAGTTGCTTGCCACGCAGCATCAGCGTCAGACTCCAGTAACTACTCCTGCGATTTCTTCTGCAACCCCGGCTTGTCGACCTGCCGCTGAACCAAGGCTAAGACTTTCAATGCCTGACAAGTATGATGGAGACCCCAAGCTGTGTAGGGGCTTTATCACTTATTCATTGAAATTATGCCTTCCCAGTTTGTCACTGAATGCTCCAAAGTGGCATTCGTCATCAGCCTGCTCTCCGGGAAGGCCCTGGCCTGGGCTACCCCTCTATAGGACAGAGGCGATCTGCTGACGTCTACTCATACAAGAATTCCAGTCTGTATTTGAGGAACCTGCAAGAGCTTCCTCTCCTGAGACTGCGCTGCTGATCCTCGTCAATGGGAGAGTATACAGTTTAGTTTTGTACCCTGGCCTCTGAACTTTCCTGGAATGATGCAGCCCTGACCGCCACATTTAAAAAAGGTCTTTCAGTTAAAGTCAAAGACGCTTTGGTTGCATGTGACCTGCCGTCTACTCTCAGTGGTCTCATCACACTGGCCACTTGGATTGAGGTTACCTCGCTTGGCACCTGCTTTCCAAAAGCTGCTCCAGCCTCTATTAAGGAACCTATGTGGATGGACAGAACCCAACTCTCCCATCAGGAGCATTCCAGGTGATGTCTGGAGAACCTCTACCTGTACTGTGCCAGTACAGAGCCCTTAATTGGGGATTGTCCTGTCCGTCACCAATGTCCGGGAAATGCCAGCACCTAGGGTTCTTGGGAGAAGCGTCCCTAGATGTGAGCATAAATTCTCTACGTCTGACTATTTCTGTGCTTCTCAGCTTTGGCACCTGCATCCAGGTCCAGGTCTCTGCTTTCTTGGACTCTGGTTCTGCAGGGAACTTCATGGATGCCGCTCTGGTCTCCCGACACCACATTCCTTCTCGAGAAGCCTCTGGTCATTTCCTCAGTCAGTGGACAAACTCTCTCCAGTCCAGTACCATATTGAGCCACTTTCCCTGCAAGTCGGTGCTCTGCAGTAGAGACTGTCCTTCTATGTGCTGCCATGCTCTACCTCGTCCCTCCTGCTGGGCCTTCCGTGGTTGCAGTTCCATGCATCTGTCCTTAACTGGATGTTGGGGGAAATTCTTTGTTGGGGTCCAGAGTGTCAGTCCCAGTGTATGGTGGCATCTCTACCAGTACCCGTCTTGTCCTCCTTCGTGACTCCCAAGCCTTTGGAGGGCCTACCAACATGTTACAGGGACTTTGCAAGAAGCAGACAGAGACCTTGCCGCCACACCGTCCCTATGTCTGCCCTGTAGATCTCTTGCCAGGTACCTCTCCTCCCCGGGGTCGGGTGTACCCTCTCTCTGTTCCCAAGACTGCTGCAATGTCCGAGTATATTAAAGAGAACCTGCAGAGAAGGTTTATAATAAAGTCCTCTCAGGCTGGTGCAGGCTTCTTTTTTGTGACCAAGAAGAATGGGTCACACCATCCTTGCATGGTCAAAATCAATATTAAGAACTTCTACCCTCTCTTGTTGATTACAGAGCTCTTTGACCGCCTGCACGGCTCCATGGTCTTCTCCAAGCTGGACCTTTGTGGGGACTACAACTACAACCTGATTAACGAGGGTGACGAATGGAAGCTCGAGACTCACCAGTCTCACATACGGCGAATTCTTGGCCGCCTACAGGCTAATCTTCTATACGCCAAGCTCGAGAAGTGTCAGTTTCACCAGCGGAGCCTTCCTTTCCTTGGCTACATAATATCCGACAAAGGTCTCCAGATGGATCCTGCTAAACTGTGTGCAATTCTGCATTGGCCACGTCCAGAAGGTCTACGAGCCATCCAGAGGTTCCTAGGTTTTGTGAACTATTACCAGCAGTTTATCCCACATTTCTCTACTCTGGTGCCGCCCATCGCGGTACTCACCAAGAACGGTGCCAATCCCCGCCTCTGGCCCTCGGTGGCTGAAGAGGCCTTCTCAAGGTTAAAGTCTGCCTTTGCCTCAGCTCCAGTTCTCACTAGGCCTGACACGGAGAAGCCCTTTCATCTTGAGGTGGATGCATCCTCTGTAGGTGCTGGGGCGGTGCTCACCCAAAAAGGGCCAAACTCTCACATGCTATTTCTCCTCCAAAACGTTTTCTCCCGCAGAGAGAAATTACTCTATAGGAGATTGATGACTAAAAGTTCTCTAACTTGTCCTGGAAGAATGGCGATATCTTTTGGAGGGAGCTCGCCATCCGGTCTGCTTATATACAGACCATAAAATCTCTGGTATCTCCAGACAGCCCAACGTTTTAATCCCAGAAAAGCCTGGTGGTCACTTTTCTGCTCACTTTTCAAGCTGTTGATCCACTTTTGTCCTGCGGAGAAGAATATCAAAGCGGATGCCCTTTCCCATGCCTCCAATGTCGTTGGAGAACAGCCGGTCCTTTAGCATATTATCTCTCCGGAACAACTGGTTGTTGCCCCTGTGGTAGATCTTTGGCAGCTTCCCCCTGGCAAGACGTATGTCCGACCTGCTTTTTGGAAGAGGATACTTACTTGGGGACATTGCTCTCGTGTGGCTGGGCACCCTGGGGTGCAAAGATCTATTGCCCTCATATCTCGTTGCTACAAGTGGCCAGATCTGGTCAAGGATGTTTGTGATTTTGTGGGTTCCTACGCTTCCTGCAGGTTTGCCGCTCCCGTGGCCGATACCCAGTTGCCCATGTACTCAGCCATGGACTTCATTACAGAGCTCCCGTCTTCCTCTGGGAATACCGTCATCTGGGTGGTAACAGACTGCTTCTCCAAGATGTTCCATTTTGTGCCTCAGTCAGGTCTGCCATCTGCTCCTCATCTTGCCAGCCTGTTCTTCACCAACATCTTCCAGCTACATAGACTTCCTGAGCACATTGTCTCTGATCGGGGGGTCAGGTTTTTTTCTCTCTCTGCAGCCAACTACAAGTAAAGTTGGATTTCTCCTCAGCGTACCACCCTCAGTCGAATGGACAAGTAGAAAGGGTTAACCAGACTCTGGGATGTTACCTCCGTCATTTTTTTTCTGCCCATCAAGAGGAGTGTCATTTTGTTTCTGCCCATCAAGAGGACCCCCGCCTCCCAGGGCACACGCGCATCGGCTACCGGAGTTTTGAAAGGCCAGCGGGCAGATAAATTCTCAGCCCCTTCCTGTCTTCTTAGCCGGATCTGTTGTCCTGCTGTCAAGCTGTTGTCCTGCCGTTCCTGTACCTCGACCTTGGCTGCCACCGTGGACAAGTCACACCTGTGCAATGACCTGGTGGTACCAAGCCGTAGTAAGACCATCCTGCTTTGCGTTTGACTCTGGTGAAGACCGGGTGCCACTTAGATTTCGGTCGTAGGTGTTGGCTTGTGTCATCGTCTGCGGTGGTCCAGTGGGTTCACTACCCCAGAAGCCTCACAATGTCATGGCAAAACTGGATGATTACAAGACAAATAAAAGTTAAATGGTTAAAGTTGAGCTGTTTAAGTGATTCGGCCCATAGATGGCCCTTGAGTCCAGTGATCTTTGCCTGAAAAGGGACCAGGATGTTTGCTATATTGAGTATTTTCAAAGGTTGAAACAAAACATGAAAATAAAAAATATAATTAAATGAAAATTAATGTCCTGAGACCTTATTACATTACTGCTGAAGGTTTAGAGAGAAGGTTTAGGGATTCTGAGGCTTCTTTTCCTCAGAGAATCGATGAGCTTTATAAGGACGACATTATCTCTTACTATTAGACATTTCGGTTCTTTTTCATTTCAAATTCTACAACCGTTTTATAATAAAATAATCATTGGAACAATGAAAAATGAAACATCCATCACCAGCGTTCTTCTCACGAGTATATCGGATGACCAGAAGACCATCTCTGTCCTCTTCATCTTCTTCCTCCTCATTTACCTGATGACTGTCTTCTCCAACTCTCTCATCATCCTTCTAGTTGTTACTTGTGCTCATCTTCATACACCCATGTATTTCTTTCTTGGTAACTTGGCTTTCTTGGACATGTCCTACTCATCGGTCACTGCTCCTAGCATGCTCTCCCACCTCATCACCCAACACTGGTCCATCTCCCTCTCAGAATGTAAAGCACAGATGTTCTTTGTGATGTATTTTGCAGGTTCTGAGCCTTTACTATTGTCCTCTATGTCTTATGACCGGTATGTAGCCATCTGCCATCCTCTTCATTATTCTCAGGTCATGTCTTGGGGCACATGTGCTCAGATGGCTTCTCTGGTTTGGTCAACTGCTTTCCTTGTCTGCATCACATATATCATAAGTTTAAAAAGATTGACCTTCTGTGGTCCCAACCTCATCAAGAATTTCTTTTGTGATATGCCCCATTTGCTCCAGATCTCCTGTACTGATCCTACAATCAATGTTCTAATTATAATAATTTTAGGAGGTATCTTCTGCACTGCTGCACTTGTTACCACATTTTACCCCTATGTCAGAATATTTAGGGCAGTCCTCAGAATTCGCACCAGTGAAGGGAAGAGTAAAGCTTTCTCCACCTGTACGTCTCATCTGACTGTGGTTTTCATGTATTATGTATCTGTAACTTTTATCTACTTTGTCCCTGACTCAAGTAATTTTCTTACACTGAATCAAGTGGTCTCTGTGATCTATACACTGATCATTCCCTTACTGAACCCCTTAATCTACAGCCTGAGGAGTAAAGACCTGAAGGCCGCACTGCAGAGAGCGTTACATATACACCGGCTGCATCCGGCCCCCGCTACAAGGAGATGAAGCTCAGGGTCTATCATACATGATCCGATAATGTTGAGTTTGAGGAATGTTTATTCTTATGTGTCTTAGGCCTCATGCACAGTAACGTATAAAAATGGCTGTATATACTGGTAACATACGCTCCCATTCACGGCAATTAGCAATGTGGCCATTTAATGGCTTTATTATGCAATGAACCGTACTGTGAGAGAGGTGTGAAAAAATATAGACCATGTCCAGTTTTTTCATGCATTTCTGTACACCAAATAGAAGTCTATGGGAACGTAAAAAGTACCATCCCATAGCATGAGTGCTGCATACGTGTAGTATCCAGAGACTAGAACCGGTGGGAGGTGCATTCTGTCAGCCATCATTCCCCACCCCACTGTATTTGATACGTATTCGGAATGGATATGGTGCCAAACGTGCTCAAACAGGTGAAAAACGTCCTAAAATATAGCTGTATATACAGAGCAGGAAAAAACATACGGTCTTGTGCATGAGCCCTTAGTCTAAGGAAAAGTATTTACCGATTGCTAATCTGATTGATGTCAATTTACCAAATTACCAACTGTTTCCTTTTCTACAAATCATAGAAATTTGGAATCTGAGCTAAGATGTCTATTTCTATAATTCTATTGCTGTAGCCCACAGCTCTCTGAAATGTTGCTCCCAATTAGAGTTCACTCTTAAAATCTTCCTTGGAGGCTACTACACACCTGAACAGCTGAGCCATATGTATCTGAATAGATATGGTAAATGCTGGAGGTGCCGAGACAGGGGACCTCTCACACATATGTCCAGGGCTGCCCCACCAGACCCAGTTAATCGGCAGAAAATGAGGTTTCTTAGGAACCATTGCACCCACTGTATCTGCTACCGAGATTCTATTTCCAGTTTCCTTGAATGCTGAAAATAATTCTGTGTCTGGACAGGCTCTGATAGACATAGAGGGACCCATAGTTTTAGTTTGGGACTGGTGTTCGGGTTCGGCCACATGACCTGAACGCAATGTTGGACTGGCAGCCAAACAGCCAATTCGGCAAATGTACACCCTTTGCTACTAGCCATGGCCATTATTGGTGGATTCAGACCAATCATGGCCATGGCTAGTAACAAGGAGAATCTATTTGCTGGATTGGTTATTCATCTGCCAATCTCGCAATACATACGGATCGCGTGGCCGAACACCAAACCAGAACTGAAGCCAAGGGCCAACATGACTCTAGCACCGATAGATTCTGGGTCTGTCATCAAATTCATTGATTTGTCTCAGCTCTAGGCCTGAATTTGGTGAAACTTATTTCCCCATTCCTGGTTACTGGATTCTAGTCCTTCAATAGGGGGTAAACATTTTTTTAGAACTCCCCAGATAGCCATGCAGGTTGCCACTATTCACGCTGAGTTGATGGAGTTTTATGTCCTTAATAAATTATCTACTGATGTCATTTTGGGTCTCCCATGGTTCACACTATACAATCCTGTCTTTGATTGGAGTTATGGGGAATTGCTTAAATGGGGACCAAAATGTTCTCCTTGAACTTCTCAGCCAGGCTTCAGCACGGCCATATCACCCCTCCAACTCCCTTAAGGGGGCAGGTTTATTTTAGTTAACTTTAAAGATGGCAGCCTCTGGCCATGTTTAGACTGTGAACTAGATACCATTACATTAAAAAACCTACATCCCCTCTTCTTAGTTCCCGATTTCTTCGGTCAGATAGTGAGTTCCCATTGGTTCTCTAAAATCGATCTCTGTAGGGCCCACAATGTGATCTGTATCACAGAAGGACATGAATGGAAGACCAGGGGGGCATTTTGAATACCTGGTGATGCTCTTCACAGTTTTGTAATGCATCTGCCGCCTTCTAAAAGTTTGTAAATGACACATTTTGGATATAGTTGTAGTTTATTTGATGATATCCTTAGGTCTGGGTATCTCTCTCTCTCTACCGTTTTTACAGTGTTGTGTCTCAAATTCCTTAGAAAATGGAAATGTTTCTCTCTGCTGGCAGAGTTTGGCTTAAACAACAGGGTAAACTCTTCCAATAAGGTGTGATTATTCTTTTTTAATTGTTTCTTTAATTCGAAAATCTCGACCTTTAGGTGTAAGATCCACGTCAAGATCTTTGCGGCTTCGGTGGCGTTGATTTTTTTGTATTCTCTGTGGTCAAGGTTTCTGCTGTGTTGGGATGGATAGAGCCTCACCCAGCTCTCTGCAGCCCAGCCCTGCCCAGTTCTATAAGACCTTACTGGATATACTTTAACTTGGCTTTGTTTTTTGCTATCGCTATACTGCTGTGGACTATTGTACCATGGATTATCCCTCTTGGACTCCAATTATGTACTTTATATGCTATGTTTGTTGTGACCTGGATCCCCTACCTCACTTTCTGTATTATTTAACTGTGTCTGCACTGTGGCTTAGGAAAGGATTGTCTTCATGGTTGTTCCTTATCAACATAGGATAAGTGAGGCAAGTAGGCAGGTGACAGTTTGGGGGGGGCTCAGTTTATGGCTCCCTGTCCTGTTTGCCCTTCTTGTGCCCCTAGCCACCATTACATTATAACCAGCCATAAAACTAGGATTACATCAGGTACTTTATTGTTTGTACTGGCTCACCTAATGGAGGACCTAACATGCATAGTGTCCGATCTATGAGGAAGAGTAACTGAATGAGGAGGATGGTAACTGAGTGAGGAGGGAGGGAGAACATGAAGGGGTAACTGAGGGAGAACATGAGGGGTGTAAATGAGTGAGGAGAGAGGAAGAATATGAGTGGGGTAACTGAGTAAGGAGGAACATGATGGGGGCAACTGACTGAGGAGGCAGGGAGAATATGAGAGGGGGGCTGAGTGAGAACATAAAGGAGCAACTGAGTAAGAAATGGGGAGAGCACAGGGGCCAGAAGTAGCAAAGACAAAAGTTGAATGATGAAAATTGTTACAGAAAAAAATGTCCAATGTCTGATTCGCCACTTTTTTCCTCAAAAAAATCTAAAGATTCTACAGAACGCAGAATGATAGCAATATCTGTATATGAACATATGATGAAGATATGGATTCCAGATTATTGTGATTTTTTTTCATAAAATTTTATTTTGTCAAAGGTATTAAAATATAACAAACATATAAATTTCTGTGACAGAACTGATCCAGAGAATGAAGGGAGGGGGGGGGGGGGGTTATCTGAGTAGATCGGGGATATCTATAAAAACAAAACGCATAAGAAAATGGCAGAATGTGTTTTTTCAGGATTTCTGCATTTGTAATCTTTTTCCAGCTTCCCCATACAATCCATTGAATATTACATGGTGCCAGTAGAGAGACAACTGTCCTGCAGATAACAAGCCGCATACAGCTCTGGCAATGGAGAGTAAAAAGCAGTAGGGCTCCAGTGTTCAAGAGGATAGGGAATAACTAGCTGATCGGTGGGGGCCCCATTGGTGGAACACCAGATCACGGGAATGGGGGTCCATTGTATTAACACTAAGCATAGTATATATCTCTTTGATCGGGGGAGGGGGTGTCTTTCTATAATTCGCCTTAGGCAGCAGAGAGGCTAGGGTCAACTCTAAATCTGAGCCTATGGAACTGAGAACCATGGACTCTAAATGTAGGAGGAAACACTGTTTGAAGAATTACTTATGTCTCTACTGTGAAAAGTCCAGTCATGTATCTCCAAAGCCTGTATGGTGTCACGGCTCATCCGTGCCCCTCTGAACACCCTAGTGTAGCGCTCACACTTCTTACCAGTCCCCGCTCCAGATCCCAATCTTCGGGGCGTGCACGCGTGTCCCCGTCTCCTAGGGCCGTCTCCTAGGGCCGGCTTCAGAAGATTTAAAGGGATAGCGCGCCGTTAATTGGTGCTGTCCATTTCCCAGAATTCTATATAAATCTGCCTTTCCCTGCACACCCTGCCGGATCTGCGTGCCTTGTGCCCTAGAGAAAGCTGTGTTCCATGCCCTTTGCTGTTATTGTGATTTCCCGTTGTGACCCCGGTTCCGTTCGTGACTACGCTCCTCCGCTGCCTGCCTTGATCTCTTGCCACGTCCCCTACTCTGATCCCGTGCTGCCTGTCCTGACCTCCTGCCTGTCCCGAACTACGATTTTGCTCAACGTCTTTGTACCTCACCTTGGCTGCTACCGTGGACAAAGTCGCAACTGTGGAACAACCTGGCAGACGGGTGAAGTTCTCCACTGGGGACCAGAATGCCAGTCACGTTGTCTTGAACTACCTTGTCCCATCTCCACAATCTCGCTTCCAAAGGGTTCCAAGCCTGTGGTGGGTCTCCCCGCTCCATATGTGGACTTTGCTGATGTTTTTTCAGAGACTTTGGCATCACACCGACCCTATGATTGCCCGATTGACCTGCTGCCAGGCACATCTCCTCCATGGGGTCGGATGTACCCACTGTCTGTGCCCGAAGCCACTGTGATGTCGGCCTACATGAAAGAGAATCTGCAGAGGGGGTTCATACGCAGGTCCTCTTCTCCTGCCGGTACAGGGTTCTTCTTTGTGAACAAAAAGGATGGGTCACTCCATCCATGCATAGATTACCATGGCCTTAACAAGATCGCCGTAAAGAACTCTATCCTCTGCCTTTGATCACGGAACTCTTTGACCGCTTACGTGGAGCCAAGGTCTTCACCAAACTAGACCTCTGTGGGGCGTAAAACCTCATTCGGATCTGTAAAGGCAATGAGTGGAAGACCGCCTTCAACACTCAGGATGGGCACTTCGAGTACATGGTCATGCTATTTGGACTCAACACAACACGCAACACACCATCTGTTTTTCAGGAGTTCATCAATGACATTTTCAGAGACTTGCTATATACCTGTGTTGTAGTCTACCTCAACGATATCCTGGTGTTCTCTACAGACCTTGAGTCCCATCAGTTCCATGTGCGGCAAGTCCTCACTCGTTTAAGAGCCAACCGTCGTTACGCCAAACTCGAGAAGTACAAGTTCCACCCGAAGTCTTCCCTTCCTCTGCCAAGGGTTTACAGATGGATCCTGTCTCACCCTGTAGGACTGCGTGCAATACACAGATTCCTGGGCTTTGACAATTACTACCGGCAGTTTATTCCACAGTTTTATTCTCCTGTCTTGTGTCTCCCATTGTGTCACTGACCAAGAAGAACGCCAATACCAGACTCTGGCCCCTGGAAGCTGAAGAAGCCTTCTCTAGACTGAAGTTAGCCTTTGCCTCGGCCCCAGTTCTCACACGCCCTGATATGGAGAAGCCCTTAAGTCCATCTGGGAACAGACTCGTCAATCCCTACTTCAGACGTCTGCCCACACTAAAACGCAGACCTCACCCAGTTTTTCTCCAGGTAATAAAGTGTGGCTCTACTCCAAATATGTCAGGCTGAAGATTCCAAATTATAAACCTGTGCCCTGTTTCCTGGGTCCCTTTGAGGAACTGAAGCGCATCAATCCTGTGGCATACAAGCTGCGCATGCTTACCCATGCCCCTCTGAACATGCTAGCATAGCGCTCAGGCTTCTTACCAGTCCCCGCACCTGATCCAGGTCTTCGGGTCGTGCGCGCGTGTCCCCGTCTCCTGACTACACTCCTCCACTGCCTGTTTTGACCTCTTGCTCCGACTCTGATCCTGCGCTGCCCGTCCTGACCTCCTGCCTGTCCCCGTCTGCGATCTTGTTCAACGTCTTTGCGCCTCACTTTGCCTGCCACCGTGGACAAAGTCGCACCTGTGTAAAGACCTGGTGCTACCACGCCAATGCAAGTCCAACTCGCTTTGGGTGGGCTCTGGTGAAAACCAGGTGCCACTTAGATTCCAGTCCCAGGTGTCGGCTTACATCATCGTCCTCTACTGCAGAAGCCTGACATATGGTAGTCGAGGAGGTGATTCAGGCACCCAGCTACCCCCTGTGTCTGCTCCTAAGGTTCTTTTGCCTTATTAACTTAAATGCTTAAAATAAGTCTGTGTCTAGACAGACCCTGAAAGATTCTGGGTCTCTCATCATTTTTGTTGATTTTGCATTTGTTTCAGCTTTAAGCCTGAAGTTTGTTAAACTGGATCCTCAATCCCTTGTTACCGGAGCAGATTCTGCCCCTTTAGGGATGGGTAAAGTTTATTTGTAAACTCCTCAGGCTTCCATGCAAGACACACTGAGCAGATGGAGTTTTTGTCTTGAATAATTTATCTTCTGATGTCATTTTGGGTCTCCCGTGGTTAGCATTGGATAACCCAATAGACTGTTCCGGGGCCCATAAACTTTTAGCTTGCACACCTGGAAAATAACCAGGATATTTGTTGGAAATGTAAATTTAGTATTTTCCAGGTTAAAATAAAAACATGAATTCTTCAATAAAATTAGCTCTGATTACTAATGTCCAGAGATCTTATTACATTTTACCTTAATTTGTAGGCCGGAGGTTTGGGGATTCTGAGGCTTCTTTTCCTCTGAGAACCGTAGAGCTTTAAAAGGACGACCTTATCTCTTACTATTAGACATTGTTCCACCAAATTCTACAGTTTTATCATTGGAAATATCACACTGGAATGATGAAGAATCAATCATCCATCACCATCGTTCTTCTCATGAATCTATCGGAAGTTCATGCGACCATCTCTGTCCTCTTCATCTTCTTCCTCCTCATCTACCTGATGACTGTCTTCTCCAACTTTCTCATCATCCTTCTAGTTGTTATTTGTGCTCATCTTCATACACCCATGTATTTCTTTCTTGGTAACTTGGCTTTCTTGGACATGTCCTACTCATCAGTCACTGCTCCTAGCATGCTCTTTCACCTTATTACCAAACACTGGTTCATGTCTCTCTCAGAATGTAAAGCACAGATGTTCTTTGTGATGTATTTTGCAGGTTCTGAGGTTTTATTACTGGCTTCTATGTCTTATGATCGGTATGTTGCCGTCTGCCGCCCTCTCCACTATTCTCAGCTCATGTCTTGGGGCATATGCGCTCAGATGGCATTTTTTGTTTGGTCTATTGCTTTCCTTGTCGCCATCACACATATGATATGTTTAAGAAGATTGACCTTCTGTGGTCCCAACCGCATCCAAAATTTCTTTTGTGATTTACCCCATTTGTTCCAGATCTCCTGTACTGACACTACAATCAATGTTCTAGTCCTCTTAATTGTAGGGGGTGTTCTCGCAAGTGCAGCATTTGTTGCCACATTTTACCCCTATGTCAGAATATTTAGGGCAGTGCTTAGAATCCGCACCAGTGATGGGAAGAGTAAAGCTTTCTCCACCTGTACGTCTCATCTCACTGTGGTCATCATGTATTATGCATCTGTAGCATTTATCTACCTTGTTCCTGACACAAGTAATCTCCTTACACTGAATCGAGTGGTCACTGTGATCTATACCCTGATCACCCCCTTACTGAACCCCTTAATCTACAGCCTGAGAAGTAAAGACCTGAAGGCCGCACTGCAGAGAGCGTTAAATATACACCGGCTGCATCCAGACACCCCTACAAGGAGATGAAGATGCCTCCTGCTCAGGGTCTATCATCTCTGTGGCCAGGACTGTACTCGGGTCTGGACTTTGTGTATTCCTTTCTTATGAGCATATCATACAATAATGAGGCAATGTTTGTATTAATCTGTCTTTTTTGAGGATAAGTATCTATTGATTACTAATTTCATTCATGCCGATTTTAGAAAAATATTTTACAGCTGTTAATGACGTGTTATCCTCAGTATCTCAGTATTGCTGTGTAATATCTCCTCAAGGCACTCACTGCTATCATTGTCCGTCTCACACCTTGGTTCTCTCCAGTGCTTAAACTAGTGTCTCTACTCCAGAACCTTGATTGGTAGAAAATATCTCTAGAGGGATGGCCCTTCCTTATACTCAGAGACATCCGGGTTTGGGGACTACTTTGGTTTGGATCTGAGCTCTATGCTCACAAACCCAGAGCCTCGTTTAGGGTCAATGGGGTGTACTCTGACCCGCTAACCATTCGCAATGGCACTTGACAGGGATGTTGTGGCAAATACCAATGATCTGCTATTCTTTCTGTCACCCCACTGGTCTCCATTTGAAACCTTATCAGCCAATTGGACACATTTGTAAAGCTCTATAATTTTAGGGCGAACATGGAAAAATTATGAGCTAGTTTAGTGTACCCATCTTAGGGAGACCTTTGCTACCTCGTTGATTAGGCATTTGGGGTATTCATTTACCAACTGACCATCAGATGTTCCACTTGAACGTCCTCCATTTACTATAATCCCATAAATCAGATTTACAAAGCTGGTCCCAGGGTTATTTCTCATGGTTTGGGGGAATTGGGGTTATAAAAATAAACACACTTCCTCGTCTGCTCTATCCTTTTCAGGCTTTACCTATTAAAGTCCTCCTCTCTGTGTAGTGTCTATTCTCAGACTTAGTATGTTCCAATAATCACCCCACTTAAGAGTACCTTACTTTTCCTCTTGAGGAGTACGGGGGGTTCTATTATACATCATACAATACAACCATGCTACACAACTCTGTAGGATAGTTGGCTGATGTAAACATCCAAACACTGAGGGCTAAATCTCCGTGAACAGGTTTCTTTACCCTACATACTTCCCTCCAAGTCACCACAAGTCACCGATTTTTCATTTCTTAATGTTGTAGAAATGCTAATCTCTTCTTGTTTACTTTCTGCCTACATATTTAAGTCCACAGAGACATTTTATAGAATATATTTTTCCAATTGTATTGCAGTCCCCAACATTATCAATTGTATATTTGTCCGCACTTTTCCATGATCCAGCTCCTCGTATTGACTGATTTGCATCTTTACAAAGTTTACATTTTAGACAAGATTAAAAATATCTTACATCCAAAACAAAAAGTCCACTTATATATATCTAAGGGGACCTCAAACAGATCATATAAACCTATACAAGGAGGTCATAGAAGTCTCACCCCAAGAAAAGGTCCAAAGAAGAAACAACAAATAGTAATGTATAATAAAGGAAAATAATACTTTATTGATACGCAAACAAATCAAAATTTTTTATGCACAGAAAAGTAAGAAAACGGAAACTGAAAAAGATGAATAAAGTATTAGGATATGAAGAAAGATCACATACAAGCACTAGTGGTCACATTACTAAAAGATATCGATATAGATGGTGGCAAGGGAAAAGAAAGTATGATGTTCTTTTGCCCATCCCTCCCTTTAACCTATTTTCTCCCTCCTTCTTTTTTCACACACTATACTTATCTTCCATTCAGAATCCTGGTGCGCACTATATCTGAAAGAATCCATTTGCTGTCGTCACCACTCGCATGGAAGATGCACTTTGAAGTCCTGAAAGAGTTAAATAAAGCCTTGTCCTGGGCTCTGGCTCATGTGCCTATCTGGCAGGTCGGGTTTTGGTGCCATTTTTAATATTGACAGTGGAACATAGGCATCAAGCCGAAAACGGAATTTCATTATTGATGCAAACATCACATTACTTTAATCTTACCCTAGGATAGGTCAGTGCTATCTTTAAAATGCCTGGCCTTTACTCCTATGATACATACCTTCTGAAGAGACACATTGATGAAACACGGGTCAGGGCGCTAATGTTGGACGTTATTACACCACCTTTTTACAGGTAAGGATTTTTAATCTTATAATTTTTTTATCTCATAAACTTATAAATCTTATATCATATAAACTGCTTGCTGTTTCGGGTAATCGCTTTTACTAATAGTATTCAGTGAGCTTTTTAATGATACATATGTAGTGGCCCACAGGACGGGGCATTAGGAACCAATTTGTCCCAGTTGCTTCCTGGCGAGCTAATGGCGTCTAGCCACTTCTGTTAAACTAAGTTAGGTAATATTATCTATTGCCAATGCATAGATTCCTTATCCTATGCTACCGCCTAGTGACATGTTATGGTACAACAGCTAAGGTGTGAGTTGCCTGTGTAAGAAGGGTTATTGTTCTCATTGTTGATGTTTAAATGTAACACTAGGTTATTATTCCCTGCAGCCCCAGGCCAGTCATCTGATGGAGTCTTGGAATTCCCCCATAGTGGAAGTTATATGTTCCCTCTGGCTGGATTTCTGAGTAGTCTTATCATTGAGTCTACAGAGACAGTCATCCTGCAGCCGCTGTCTCTCTTCAGAGGGATACTCCTCTCCCAGACCAGTGGCTCTGTGTGCTTACACTCCCCAGAGCCTGCTTCAGATTTCTGTCCAAAGCTGAGATATTTTCCAAGACTACAGATCCAACAAACCACTGCCTTGTGAAAGCCTGCAGGAAGAAACCTCTACCTCAGCCTTTTATGCATTGCTGTGTTGGATTGTCTGCTAAATAAAGGGATGGTAAGATTATGTTTATCATGCCTGTCACCACAGGCTGCTGCCGCTAACATCATGGGCCTCCTCTTCACCATCTGGCCAGAAATCCAATGCTACACTTACACCAGTAGTGTGTGGCCTACCCTTCTTCTTGCATCCCCTCGCTGGCCATGACACCGATCATGTTAGAGGCCTGTTCTCCTGGACCAAGCCACCGTGACACAAGCAGCGCTAGGCTGTCCATCCAGTCAGCCACTAAGGTACCAGTGAGATCCAGCTGGGAGGACATTACACCTACTTTCTTTTCCCTGGCCACCCTCTATATCCATATGTATTAGTAATGTGACCATAACCATTTAGTGGTTGTATGTGATATATATATAATTTCCATGTTCTTATTTTTCTGTGCATAATATAATAAGAAAGTTCTTTGTTCTTGTGATTTAATATCATATCAATAAAGAATTGTTTTCTATTTCTAAACATTGCTATTTGTTGTTTCTTCTTTGGACCATTTTTTTGGGGGGTGCTACTTTCATGATGATGTCACAGCTTGGTTCTGGTAGTGTGCTGCTCTTGGTTCCTTAGACCTTATGACCTATCTGTGTGTGTGGCGATGCATCTATGCAGAGTGTAGCTGCTGTCTTCCCCCCACCCGTTGGTGTCTTTCTGACATCTGTGCTTCTCATGTGTGTCACTTCTGACATTTCATTACAGACCTGGCCAGAGGTGTGTGGTGGCACACAACATCATAACATAGGTAACACACCGCTCTTGTAAGTGGAACTGAAGGAAGCATAGGTTGTATGTACCACTTGTATCAATACGTCAATACTGCACATAATCAATGTCCGTATTAGATCCCCGATGACAATATACAGTGCCTTACCATAAGCTCTAGGATTATGGCTGCGAATAGTTAGCTGCAGAGCTATGACACAGAATTAGAGAGGCAGATGATGTACTAGGGTCTGTATTATCTACTCTTTTGTCATGGCAATCCCCATTCCAAAGTCTGATTATTTGATCATTGTCCCACATATTGTAAGCTCTTGTGAGCAGAACCCTTACTCCTGTTGTTTCATATGGTTATTAGTCATGTCTCATTGTCATGTATATGTTACCCATGACTGTGGAATATGATTAATAATATTTATTATGCTGCTGAATCACACATGGTGTTTTGTCTTTTAGATTTAATGAAGGGAATCACACCATTGGGAGGTTGGGTTGCTCTTTATACTTTGTCTTTTGTCCCTGGTCTTTACATGGAAGTAAAAGTGTTATCTTAGATTCCTCTTTGTAAACTTTTCAGAGAAGGAAAACTTTAAGTAACTGTTTTAAAGTTTAAGATTAAAACTCTTTCATATAATCAATGTCCTGAGACCCTTCCACATTATTTCTGGATGTTCAGATCAAAGATTTTAGGATTGTCTCACCTTTGTCAGAAAACTGAAGAGTTTTAAAAGAACACAGTTTGCTATTAGTTTCAGTTTGCAGTGGTTTATTTATTTCATTCTTTAAAGTTTCCAAAAATTTTATTATTGGAAAAAATCTGACTGGATCGATAAAGAATGAGACATCCATTGCCAGCGTTCTATTCATTTTAAAAATTTTTAAAAATTTAAGCTGCAAATTGACAAATTCTGCATTTTCTGAATTATAAATTTAAAAATTAAAATTGTCAAATACTACATTGTAAAATTCTGCTGAATTCTACCAGAATTTTAACTTAAAATTGTGAGATTCTGCAGTTCCTAAAATTAAACTTGAAAATGTCAAATTCCACTTTACCAGAAGTTTTACTTGAATTGAAAAATTCTACACTACCTTAATTTAAACTTGAAATATTCTTCTTAAACACTACTTAAAATCTGCATTAACAGAATTTTATCTTGAAATTGTCAGTTTTTCATTAGTTAAATTTAAACATGAAATGTATAAATTCCATGGTAACTGAATTTTAACTTGAAATGATCAAATTCCACAATACATGAGAAATTGTCAAATTTTGAAGTACTTGAATTTTAACTTGAAATTGTCAGATTCCTCATTACCTGAATTTTAACTTAAAAATGTCAAGTTATGTATTTCCTGAATTGATGTTTAAATTGTTATTGTTTAAATTCTACCTTTTATTATTTTATTCACAGAAATGTAAGAAAATGGAAACTGAAAATGATGGATAAAGTATTAGGAGATGAAGAAAGATTACATCCAACCACTAGTGGTCACATTACTAATACATATACGAGATATACATGGTGGCCAGGGAAAAGAGAGCATGAATCTAAAAATTGTCATAATGTTCTTTGGCCTATCCCTGGCTTAAGCCTATTTTCTCCCTCCTTCTTCTTTTTTCGCACACTATACTTACCTTCCATTCAGAATCCCGGCGTGCACTATATATGTAAGAATCCTTTTGCTGTCGTCACCACTCGCATGGGAGATGCACTTTGAAGTCCAGAAAGCATTAAATAAAACCTTGTCCTGGGCTCTGGCTCACGCACCTATCCGGCAGGTCGGTCTCGGTGCCATTTTTAATATTGACGGAGGAACATAGGCCATCAAGCCGAAAACGGGATTTCATGATTGATGCAAATATCACATTAAACGTACCCTAGGATAGGTTAATGTTATCTTTAAAATGCCTGGCCTTTACTCCTATGATACATACCTTCTGAAGAGACACATTAATGAAACACGGATCAGGGCGCTAATGTTGGAAGTTATTACACCACCTTTTTACAGGTAAGGATTTCTAATCTTGTAATTTTTTAATCTCATAAATTTATAAGTCTTATATCTTATAAACTGCTTGCTGTTTAGGGTCATTGCTTTTACTAATAGTAGTCAGCTACCACCTAGTGACATTTTATGGTACAACAGCTAAGGTGTGATCTGCCTATGTAAGAAGGATTCATGTTCTCATTGTTGATGTTTAAATGTAACATTAGGTTTTTCTTCCCTGCAGCCTGAGGCCAATCATTTGATGGAGCCTTGGAATTCCCCCAGAGTGGAAGCTAAATGTTCCCTATGACTGGATATCTGAGTAGTCTTAACAGTGAGTCTACAGAGACAGTCATCCACTGTCTCCCTTCAGAGGGATACTCCTCTCCCAGACCAGTGGCACTGTGTGCTTACACTCCCCAGAGCCTGCTTCAGATTTCTGTCCAAGGCTGAGATATTCTCCAAGACTATAGATCCAACCAAACGCTGCCTTGTGGAAGCCTGCAGGAAGGAACCTCTACTTCAGCCTGTTATGCATTCCTGTGTCAGATTATCTGCTAAATAAAGGGATGGTAAGTTTATGTTTATCATCCCTGTCACCACAGGCTGCTGGTTGCTGCCTCTTCTCCATCTGCTGAGGGATCCTATGCTACACTTACACCTGTAGTGTGCGGCCTCCCCTTCTTCTTGCATCCCCTTGCTGGCCATGACGCCGATAATGTTAGAGGCCTCTACTCCTGGACCAAGTCACCGTGACACAACTAGCGCTGGGCTGCCCAGCCAGTCAGCCACTCGTGAGGTGTGTGGTGGCACAGAACATCATGATATAGTTTACACACTGCTCTTGTAAGTGGAACTGAAGGAAGCCTAGGTTGTGTGTACCACTTGTATCAATACGCCAATACTGCACATAATCAATGTCTGTATTAGATCCCTGATGACAATATACAGTGCATTACCATAAGCTCTAGGATTATGGCTGCGAATAGTTAGAGTTTTAAAAGAACACAGTTTGCTATTAGTTTCAGTTTGCAGTGGTTTATTTATTTCATTCTTTAAAGTTTCCATAAATATTCTTAATGGAAAAAATCAGACTGGATCGATAAAAAATGAGACATTCATCACTAGCATTCTATTCATTTTACATGACCAAAATTTAAGCTGCAAATTGACAAATTCTGCATTTTCTGAATTATAAATTAAAAAAATTTAATTGTCAAATACTGCATTGTAAAAGTCTGCAGTACCTGAATTTTAACTTAAAATTGTGAGATTCTGTAGTTCCTAAAATTAAACTTGAAAATGTCAAATTCCATTTTACCAGAAGTTTTACTTGTCAAATGCTGCAATTAACTCAATTGAAAATTGAAATTGTCATATTTTACAGTACCTGAATTTTAACTTCTTAAAGGAAACCTACCACTTCTGATGGTAGGTATTAGATGTAAACACCGGGCACCAGCTCAGGGTGAGCTGGTGCCGGAGCTTACCTTAGCTAGTGTTTTAAACCGCTATATCGCTATATAGCTTCGGCGCGCGCGCCTCCACAGGAAGTGCCGGAGGCATCACGCGCGCACGGCCGCGCGCAGCGCCGAAGCTAC
>WNYA01001973.1:0-16486 GCA_019512145.1 Engystomops pustulosus | reverse complement strand
TGAAATTCTTAAAGACTGCTTTAACAGAATTCTAACTTGAAATTGTGCGATTTTTTTAGTCAAATTTAAACATGAAATTTATAAATTCCATGGTAACTGAATTTTAACTTGAAATCATCAAATTCCACAATACATATGATATTTTAAAATTCCGAAGTATGTGAATTTTAACTTGGAATTGTCAAATTATGCATTTCCTGTATTTAAATTGTTAAAATCTCATTAGCTAAATTTAATCATAAAATTTTCCAATTCCATAGTAATTAAATTTTAACTTGAAATAGTGAAATTACACAATACATGAGAAATTGGTGAGTTCTGAAGTGCCTGAATTTTAACCTAAAATTGTCAGATTTTACATTACCAGAATTTAAGCTAAAAATTGACAAATTCTGTATTTCCCTCCTTTAAAATTGAAATGATCAAATACTGCATTATCTGAATTTAAACTTTACATTGAGATTCTGCAGTAACTAAAATTAAACTTGAAATTGTCATATACCATTATACCAGAAAATTTACTTGAAATTGTAAAATTTTACACTACCTGAATTTAAACTTAAAAATTGTCAAATTCCGTATTTCCTGAAATATAAATTGAAATTGTCAAATGTTGCAATTACCTGAATTTAAACTTGGAATTGTCAAATTTCACAGTACCTCAATTTCAACTTAAACCTTCTTAAAGTTTATATAAACATAATTTTAACTTGACAATGTCAGATCTTCATTAGTTAAATTTTAACATGAAAAATGTTAAAAATCAGAAGTACCTGAATTTTTACTTAAAATTGTAAAAATTCTACAGTACATT
This sequence comes from Engystomops pustulosus, assembly GCA_019512145.1. Taxonomy (NCBI): domain Eukaryota; kingdom Metazoa; phylum Chordata; class Amphibia; order Anura; family Leptodactylidae; genus Engystomops; species Engystomops pustulosus. The sequence continues at coordinate 15,672 of WNYA01001973.1, read as the reverse complement.
AGAATTGTAAAATTTTGAGGTACTTGAATTTTAATTTAAAATGTCAAATTCCTCATTACCTGTATTTTAACTTGAAATTTTTTTATGCATTTCCTGAATTTCAATTTAAATTGTTAAATTTGCATTAGCTAGATTTAAACATGAAATTTTCAATTCCATAGTAACTGAATTTTAACTTGAAATAGTCAAATTCCACAATACATGAGAAATTGTAAAATTTTAAAGTGCCAGAATATTAACCTAACATTTTCTAATTTTACAGTACCAGAATTTAAGCTAAAATTGACAAATTCTGCATTTCCTGAATTTAAAATCAAAATGGTCAAATACTGCATTACATGAATTTAAACCAGAAATTGTGAAATATTGAAGTACCTGTATTTTACTGTACTTGAAATTGTCAAATTCTGCTTTTCCTGTATTTAAAATAGAAATTGTCAAATGCCATCTTACCAGAATCTTTACTTGAAATTGTGAAATTCCACACTACTTTAATTAAAACCTCAAGTTGTCAAATTTCACAGTACCTGAAATTAACGTAAAATTCTTAAAGTCTGCATCAACAGAATTTAAACTTGAAATTGTTAAATTCTGCAGTAACTGAATTTTAAGTTGAGATTATTTAAATTTAAACATGAAATTTTCAAATTTCATGGTAACTGAATTTTAACATAAAATTGTCAAATTCCACTGTACATGAGAAATTATCAAATACCACCTGAATTTCCTGAATTTTAACCTGGAATTTTCAAATTCTGCATAGAATAGAATAGAATTTAAACTTAAAATTGTGTGGGGTTTTTCTATTGCTATTTTAATCCTTTATGTAAACAGCAGTGTTTGAACATGCAGAGCTCCTTTAACCTAACCGGACATCGCATATGTATTTTTTATAATTTTTTTAATTTCTTAGTTTTTTATGTTATGCTATTACTTTCTGAATTTCAACCATCCCACTAATCACTAGTAGATGGTCAATGCTTAGAGATTGCAAGTCTCCTTCCTTGAGAAAGAAACATTGGAGCCAATTTATTAATTGAGTTGCGGGTCTGTTTTCTAGTGCTTATTAACTGTATTTTAACTTGAAATTGTCAAATTCTGCATGATCTGAATTTAAAATTAAATTAGTCAAATACTCATTCCCTAAATTTAAACTTGAAATTAACAACCTCAACATTAGCTGAATTTAAAGTTAAAATTGTCAAATTCTAAAGAACTTGAATCTTAAATTGAAATTGTCAAATTCTACATTAGCTGAGTTTGAAATTTGAAATTGTTGAATTCTGCAGCACCAGAATTTATGCTTGAAATTGTCAAATAACACTTTCCTGAATTTAAAATTGAAATAGTCATATTCTGCGTTTCCTGAATTTAAAATTTAAATCAACAAATTCTGCAGTACCCGAGTACATTTGAAAATGTTAAATTTGCACAACCCAAATTTCAAATATTTACAAATTAAGCATTTTCTTGAATTTTTATTTTAATTGTCAAATTCAAAATGATGAGAATTTAAACTTGAAATTGTCAAATTCCACAGCGCTGGAATTTTACTTGAAATTGCTAAATTCCACATTAACTGAATTCTACATAAGCAGAATTTAAAGTGAAATTGTCAAACTCCTCAGGACATAAAATTTAAACTGAAATAGTCAAACTACTAATTTCCTAAGGTTAAAATTTTAATCTTCTTACACTGAATCGAGTGGTCACTGTGATCTATACCCTGATCACCCTCTTACTGAACCCCTTCAGTACAGCTTAAGGAGTAAAGACCTAAAGGCCGCACTGCAGAGAGCATTACATATACACCTCCATCCTCTACTTCCATCTCATCTTGTAGAGAAAAGGCCAATATCCTGCTGGTGAGCGCAAAATGGAAAACATCAGAGAGGATTACATCACTGATAAGTTTATGCCAAGTCCCTTTCATTGTATCACCAGCGGTTAATATTGAAATGATTCAACTTCACATCATTCACCAGAGTAGTTAACGCCTATAGGGTACACACAATTGGCGATAGGTTTCCCTCAATGCACACATTGCTACTACCACCTGCTAACTTCCACCACAATGATAATGGAATTCCCGGCACTGATAAAATTTCTGGGCTGAGATCACTCTATCATATCCCTATGTGTTTGGGCAGGTCTATTTCTTCTAAACAGACTGTTTATTAGCCTCTCAACGAGGAAGCTTGGTCTCATTATAATTGGTCCCATTAAAATAGGAAATGCACGCTTAAATTTAATATAAAATCTGGGAATGTTATGCGACTCCTCCCTTAGGGACCCATCGAGCATGGGTCTATCGCATCTAAAGGGTCATGTTATAAGGGGCAAACTTATTAGATGGATGATATATCCTGGCCCCTTCCCAGTGTGTATAAGTTAACCCCCCCTGCTGATGATGTTTCTCCGTAGAAACCGACTTTTCTTGTTTTTTCTAATGGTTCAATGTTTTACCAGATTGTAATGTATACCATAATGTATATGGATATACATATTATGGCAGATACAATACATTTTTAAGTTTTTTTTTTTTTAAAAAAGAAAGAAATTATATGGGGTAGAGGCCTATAGCCATTAAGCAGTTGGTGGACCCCAGAATTAGTTTCATGGGGGGCCCTAGGCACCCCAGTCTCAGACCCTGATACAAACTGTACCGGAGAGAGCGTTATTAATGATACAGCCGGCATTGCAACCGCTCATCTGTCATCCTTTCCATCCTGCAATTTCCATCCGCTTTTACACTGGTTAAATAACTGAGCAATGAAGGTCAAAACTGGATGATTAAAGACATATAAGAGCTCTAAATGCTATGCTGAGTTTTAAAAGTGGAGGGCCCATAGACTTTTAGCTGGAACTCCAGAAAAGGAAAACAGGATATTTACTAGAAAACTTCATATTTTCAAGAATGAAAAATAAAATACAAAATCTTCAACAAAATACTCTGATTTTAATGTCCTGAGACCTAAGTATTTCCACTAATGTGTGAGGAGAGGAGGTTTGGGAATTCTGAGGCTTCTTTTCCTGAGAACTGATGAGCTTTAAAAGGACGACATTATCTTTACTATGAGACATTTCAGATTAATTTTCACTTGTGATGAATTTATTCCACTTAAATTCAATCAGTTTATCATTGGAAATATGGAGCTGAAAGATGAAGAACCAAAATCCATCACACAGCGTTCTTCTTATGAGTCTATCAGATGAACAGGAGACATCTCGTCCTCTTCATCTTCTTCCTCCTCATCTACCTGATGACTGTCTTCTCAACTTCCTCATATCCTTCTAGTTGTTACTTGTGCTCATCTTCATACACCCTGTATTTCTTTCTTGGTAACTTGGCTTTCTTGGACATGTCCTGCTCATCAGTCACTGCTCTAGCATGCTCTCCCACCTCATCACCCAACAATGGTCCATTGTCCTCTCAGAATGTAAATACAAATGTTCTTTGTTATATATTTGCAGGCTCTGAGGCTTCTGTGTCCTCATGTCTTTGACGGTATTGTAGCAATCTGCCGCCCTCTCCACTATTCTCAGTCATGTCTGGGGCACATGTGCTGAGATGGCTTCTTGGATTGGTCAACTCCTTCCTTCTCACCTCACATTATTCATATGTTTAAGAAGATTGACCTTTGTGGTCCTAACCTCATACAGAATTTCTGTTGTGGATGGCTCATTTGTTCCAGATCTCCTGTACTGATCCCACAATCAATGTTTATCCTCATAATTGTAGGGGGTACTGCTGGTATATTGCAGCAGTGTTATCACATTTTACCCCAGTCAGAATATTTAGGACAGTGCTCAGAATCGGCACCAGTGATGGGAAAGGTAAAGCTTTCTCCACTGTACGTCTCATCTAGACTGGGTACCATAGTCATGTATTGACAACATTTATCTACCTTGTTCCTAGACACAAGTAATCTCCTTCCTGAATTTAATATGGATATTGTCAAATATTGCGTTAACCTAAATTTAAACTTAAAATTGTCAAATTCCATCTTATCAAAAGTTTTACTTGAAATTGTAGAATTCCACACTACTTGTATTTAAACATGAAATTGGCAAATTCTATATTTTCTAAAATTAAACTTAAAATAGTAAAATTCCACAGTAATTGAATTTTAACTTGAAATTGTCAACTATGCATTTCCTGAATTTAATTCCACATATCCTGAATTATTATATTATAAATTATCATAAACAAAATCTAAGCATAAATTTCCATAGTAACTAAATTTTATATTGAAATTCCACAGTGCATGAAAAATTGTCAAATTCTGAAGTACCTGAATCTTAACTTGAAATTGTCAGATTTTACATTACCAAAAAATTGTCAATTTCCTGAATACAACATCAAGTTGGGAGATTCTGCAGTACCTAACTTGAAATTCTTAATGTCTGCTTTAACAGAATTTTAACTTGAAATTGTGAGATTATTTTAGTTAAATTTAAACATGAAATTTATAAATTCCATGGTAACTGAATTTTACCTTGAAATCATCAAATTCCACAATACATATGAAATTGTAAAATTGTAAAAATTGTAAAAGTCCCTGAATTTTAATTTTAATTTGTCAATTCAGCAGTACACAAGAAATTGTCAAACTCTGAAGTACGTGAATTGTAACTTGGAATTGTCAAATTATGCATTTCCTGTATTTAAATTTAAATTGTTAAAATCTCATTAGCTAAATTTAATCATAAACTTTTCCAATTCCATAGTAATTAAATTTTAACTTGAAATAGTCAAATTACACAATACATGAAAAATTGTTGAGTTCTGAAGTGCCTGAATTTAACCTAAAATTGTCAGATTTTACATTACCAGAATTTAAGCTAATAACTTACAAATTTTGCATTTCCTTAATTTAAAATTGAAATGAACAAATACTGCATTATCTGAATTTAAACTTTACATTGTGAGAATCTGCAGTAACTAAAATTAAACTTGAAATTGTCATAATACCAGAAAATTTACTTAAAATTGTAAAATTCTACACTACCTGAATTTAAACTTAAAAATTGTCAAATTCTGCATTTCCTGAAATATAAATTGAATTTGTCAAATGTTGCAATTACCTGAATTTAAACTTGAAATTACTAAATTTCACAGTACCCGAATTTCAACTTAAACCTTCCTAAAGTCTACATAAACATAATTTTAACTTGCCAATGTCAGATCTTCATTAGTTAAATTTTAACATGAAATTTATGAATTCCATGGTAACTAAATTTTAACTTCAAATTATCAAATTACACAAAACATGAAAAATGTTAAAATTCAGAAGTACCTGAAGTTTTACTTGAAATTGTGAAATTCCACACTACTTGAATTAAAACCTCAAATTGTCAAATTTCACAGTACCTGAAATTAACTTAAAATTCTTAAAGTCTGCATCAACAGAATTTAAACTTGAAAATGTTAGATTCTGCAGTAACAGAATTTTAACTTGAAACTGTCAATTTCTCATTATTTAAATTAAAACATGAAATTTTCAAATTTCATGGTAAGTGAATTTTAACATAAAATTGTCAAATTCCACTATACATGAGAAATTGTCAAATTCTGCCTTATCTGAATTTAAGATTAAACTTGAAATTAATAACCTCCACATTACCTGAATTTAAAGTTAAAATTGTCAAATTCTAAAGTACTTGAATTTTAAATTGTAAAATTCTACATTAGCTGAGTAAAAATTTGAAATTGTTGAATTCTGCAGCACCAGAATTTATACTTGAAATTGTCAAATAACACTTTCCTGAAATAGTCATATTCTGCGTTTCCTGAATTTAAAATTTAAATTGTCAAATTCTGCAGTACCTGAGTACATGTGAAAATGTAAAATTTGCACACCCCAAATTTCAAATATTTACAAATTTTGCATTTTCTTGAATTCTAATTGTCAAATTCAGAATTTAAACTTTAAATTGTCAAATTCCACAGTACCGGAATTTTACTTGAAATTGTTAAATTCCACATTAACTGAATTGAAACTTGAAATTGTCAAATTCTACATAAGCAGAATTTAAAGTGAAATTGTCAAACTCTGCAGTGCAAACATTTTAACTTGAAATCATCACTACTAATTTCCTAACATTAAAATTTTAATCTTCTTACACTGAATTGAGTGGTCACTGTGATCTATATACAGATCCCCCCCTTACTGAACCCCTTAATCTACAGCCTAAAGAGTAAAGACCTGAAGGCCGCACTGCAGAGAGCGTTAGGCCCGTTCCACACTTGCGAGTGTGATGCGATGAACTCGCATCACACTCGCAACGCATGCTGCCAGGAACGCACGGCCCGAACGCTGCACAGCGGGAGTGAACTGAGTTCATGCTGAGTCCTTACCGACTCCCAGTTATCTGTCTCTAAATATCCTCTGATAGGAGTCATACGATCCCAAGGAACCAATGGACTAATCTCCATCCTCTACTTCCATCTCATCTATGCTAGAGAAAAGGCCAATCTCCTGCTGGTGAGCGCAAAATGGAAAACATCAGAGATGATACCATCACTGATAAGTTATGCCAGTCCCTTTCATTAGTATCACCAGCGGTTAATATTGAAATGATTCAACTTCACATCATTCACCAGAGTTATTTAACGCCTATAGGGCTACACACAATTGGACGACTAGGTTTCCCTCAATGCCACCATTGCTACTACACACCTGCTAACTTCCACCACATGATAATGGAATTCCCGGCACTATAAAATTTCTGGGCTGAGATCACTTCTATCCTATCCTCTGTGTTTGGGAGGTCTATTTCTTTCTAAACCAGACCCTGTTTATTTAGCCTCTTCAACGAGGAAGCTTGGTCTCATTATAATTGGTCCCATTAAAATAGGAAATGCCCTCTTAAATTTAATAAAATCTGGGAATGTTATTGCGACTCCTCCCTTAGGACCCATCGAGCATGGGTCTATCTGCATCTATAAGGGTCATGTTATAAGGGGCAACTTATTAGACTGGATGATATCTCCTGGCCCCTTCCCAGTGTGTATAAGTTAACCCCCCCTGCTGATGATGTCTCTCAGTAGAAACCGACTTTTCTTTGTTTTTATAATGTTATCAATGTTTTTACCAGATTGTATATGTATACCATACTGTATATGCATACTACATATTATGGCAAGATACAATACATTTTTTAAGTTTTTTTTTTTTAAAAAAGAAAGAAATTATATGGGGTAGAGGCCTATATCCATTAAGCAGTTGGTGGACCCCCAGAATTAGTTTCACTGGTGGGCCCTAGGCACCCCAGTCAGACCCTGATACAAACTGTACAGGAGAGAGCGTCTATTAATGATACAGCCCGGCATTGCAACCGCTCTCCTCTGTCCATCCTTTCTCCATCCTGCAATTTCCTATCCTGCTTTTACACTGTGTTTAAATAACTGAGCAATTGAAGGTCAAACTGGATGATTAAATGACATATAAGAGCTAAATGCTTAATGCTGAGTTTTAAAAGTGGAGGGGCCCATAGACTTTTAGCTGGAACTCCAGAAAAGGAAACAGGATATTTACTAGAAAACTTCATATTTTCACAGGATGAAATAAAAATACAAATTCTTCAACAAAATTAACTCTGATTATTAATGTCCTGAGACCTTATTAGATTTTCCACTAATGTGTGGAGAGGAGGTTTGGGAATTCTGAGGCTTCTTTTCCTCTGAGAACTGATGAGCTTTAAAAGGACGACATTATCTCTTACTATGAGACATTTCAGATTAATTTTTCACTTGTTGGATGAATTTATTCCACTAAATTCTACATCAGTTTTATCATTGGAAATATGGAGCTGGAAAGATGAAGAACCAAACATCCATCACCAGCGTTCTTCTTATGAGTCTATCAGATGACCAGGAGACCATCTCTGTCCTCTTCATCTTCTTCCTCCTCATCTACCTGATGACTGTCTTCTCCAACTTCCTCATCATCCTTCTAGTTGTTACTTGTGCTCATCTTCATACACCCATGTATTTCTTTCTTGGTAACTTGGCTTTCTTGGACATGTCCTGCTCATCAGTCACTGCTCCTAGCATGCTCTCCCACCTCATCACCCAACACTGGTCCATGTCCCTCTCAGAATGTATAATACAAATGTTCTTTGTTATATATTTTGCAGGCTCTGAGGCTTTCTTGTTGTCCTCCATGTCTTATGACCGGTATGTAGCCATCTGCCGCCCTCTCCACTATTCTCAGCTCATGTCTTGGGGCACATGTGCTGAGATGGCTTCTTTGGTTTGGTCAACTCCTTTCCTTCTAACCATCACATATACTATATGTTTAAGAAGATTGACCTTCTGTGGTCCCAACCTCATCCAGAATTTTTTTTGTGATTTGCCCCATTTGTTCCAGATCTCCTGTACTGATCCTACAATCAATGTCTTTATCCTCATAATTGTAGGGGGTACTGTTGGTATTGCAGCATTTGTTATCACATTTTACCCCTATGTCAGAATATTTAGGGCAGTGCTCAGAATCGGCACCAGTGATGGGAAGAGTAAAGCTTTCTCCACCTGTACGTCTCATCTGACTGTGGTCACCATATTCTATGTATCTGCAACATTTATCTACCTTGTTCCTGACACAAGTAATCTCCTTACACTGAATTGTGTATTCTCTGTGATCTATACCCTGATCACCCCCTTACTGAACCCCTTAATCTACAGCCTGAGGAGTAAAGACCTGAAGGCCGCACTGTCGAAAGCGTTACATATACACCGGCTGCATCCAGACACCGCTACAAGGAGATGAAGATGCCTCCTGCTCAAGGTCTATCATACATGATCTGTCCTCAGGACAATTGTACAGTATAGTTTCTTAAATTTAAATAGAAGGAACCATGGTGAAGGTTTTTGTATGTACTATAATTATAACTTAGTCAGATTTTGGAGGCACATAGAAGGAGGGTTCGGGTTAGATTGGTCTTTCTCTGTCCCTCCAGTACACAATATGGAGATTGATGGAAAAAAACTCCAAATGGTCAAGTTATGTCTAGTATCAGATGGAGCAAGGAGGACCTCGACAACAGTCCCTAAATTGCCAATTCGAAACACAAATACACATAAAAATCCTTAATCCTCCGCTTAATACATCAATGGATGGCTCTTTTTAAAATGTCCAATAAAATTTTCACCAACAATCCAGGGTACTTATAGCGAAACCACAGTTCTCGAAAGAGGAGTACCTTAATAGCTCAGAGAGTCCAACAGTAGAGTACTGGTAAAATATCACGGAGCTCACTGTCCGCCTCTGCCTCGAGTGCAGCGTGTTCCACACCAACGATGCAACACATGCCGCTCTCCCTCCAGGAACAGGTCTGTTGCTTGGAGATTCTACCTGTCAGGTTACAAATGTTCCTCAGATTGTGCACTCGAAATGAAGAAGTACGATACTAGTGCACCACTGTTAGTAATTCAGGTAAAATGTACTTTTTATTATAGTCATTTAGCATCCAGTACAGTTGTGGTATGAGTCATATGCACTGATGGTCTAAGATGTTTATGTTTACAGTCATCTAAAACTTTTGACTTTTCATGTGATATGATGGATGATAATGTTTGTGCAGCTATACATAAAGGACTTCTATGACTCCTAGCCTTCTCTGAGCCATTTCCATGTCTATGTAAGAATCCAGGGTGATCCTTTAATTTTATGTAATCTGGATTACTCCAGCAGTTATTGTCCCTCAGACATCTCCAAGCCCTAGCTCTTCACCAAAAAATGAGCAGGTCCACCAGAAATCCCATTACATAGAACCTCACTTAGTTTTATCTACTCTGTCTCGTCTCTTCTCTGATTGGTGGGTAGTCAATGCTTAGAGAATGCAAAGCTCCTTCCTTGGGAAAGAATATTTTACTTCCTGAATGACATGAGCTTACATGTCTTAGATGCAAGTGTCAGCATCATCCTTGGTCCATGGTGTTTGGAGGTGCTGATTTTATCTCTGGACCTTATTGTGCTCCTGTATTGTGAACACAGACTTTACTTGCTTTGTTGTTTTAATGTCTCTTTCGGCAGCTTAAAATTTGTCTTGCAGTAGTTAACCTGTGGTGACTGACAAGCTTCACACTACTTACCTGCTCTCTGTGCTGTCCAGTTCTCTGACCTCTGGCACTATCACTTTTTAGGCCATGGCCATCACATATTATTCCTGCCTAGTTTTGCACTTGTAGAGAGGGATTGTCAACCAGTGTTTTGCAGCACCTAGGGTACATGGGGCAAGTAGGTATCTTTTGGGGTCTCAGTATCAGGGCTCTCTAATATCTAGATTTTGCTGGTCCAAGTTGACTATTGCTGGTGTTGTGATCTCATGGAGAGGTGAGTCGGCTTGGTATCTGATTCAGCTAGACAAGTCTTTGTTCTCTTCCAAAGTCGGGGTGAAGTTGTTGCGGCAATTTTTGCTTTGCAACAGTCTTCACCTAACAGGGGACATTAGGTAAAGATGTTGTCTGCTCCCGGATCATTTCTTTGGTGGCTGTCAAAAATGTAAAAACATTCTCAGAATCATGTTTACTGTACTTGACTGTAAGCCCACATGTCTCCCCAGCTCTGATGGTAGGTTTTCATTTTCACCTATTGCAAGGAGAACCCTTAAACTCCCTTCAGGTGAATGGAAAAGCCTTGGATCAATTTTTTTCGATTCCTGGGATCCATCTATGGTGTGCGGATTCCAAACTCCTCTCCCTCCAGTGAGGTAAACGCTCAGATGAGGAGTATTGCATGGAGTTCCGCAAACACTTCGCAACTCTGAACTGGTGTGAACCTTTGTTAAAGGCTTTTTAAATAGGATTAAAGTTGCCCTGGTTGGTCACCGTGACCCTAGTTCCCTAGAGCCACCTATGTACCCGGATTTCTGTATTGACCGGAGGCTTAAGGATAGACGCAAGGCCAAGTTTATACCTATCTGTTCTTCTGTGTTACATCCTCTATCTTTTAAAATGTCCTTCTGCTATCTCTGAACATGAACCTATGATATTGAGGTCAATGGACCCTAAAGCCAAATGGGAACATCGACTGAAGAATGCTTTATGTCCGGCAGAACTGCCGCACGAGACCCAGTTCATTGTCAGAAAATCTTCAGAGCCTGAGTAGTGGTTGAGGAGGCCATTCAGGTACCATCTGTGTCTGTGCTGATATTCTATTGCCAGTTTTCTGGTAACCAGATCCTACCTCTTTAACCCCTTCCTTATGTAATAGTACATCAAAGGTGGCAGTGACTTGCCCACCAGTGACGTACTATTACGTCCAGCTAATGGCACCAGCTGACAAGCGGAGCGGGTACCAGAAGCTAGGGGTTCCAGTTGTATATTACAGCTGACCCCTGTCTGTTAACCCCTTACATGTCACGCTGCCACATTTCCTATAGAGATGTAATATACTCCAAAAAAAACCCAGATATTTGCTTCACTAAAAAGTTATCAAAAAAGTTATGTGCACTAAAATGGTACCACTGAAATTAACTCATCACACAAAAAATAAGCCCTCAAAAAGCTCAACCACAAATACTAGTAAACTAGTTAATATACCCTAGAGCAGTGGCGGCGAACTTATGGCACGGGTGCACCAAGGCCATTAACCAGCCATTCAGGACTCAAGACTTCCTCCTGTAGTCACAGGCAGCGCAGGACATGCCACATTCAGTGTATTAGTTCAATGGGAGTCTAAACAAGCGATCAAGCTATTTTAAGGTGACTTGAAGTACAAGAGGAGCAAGGAGGTGTGGACAGATCCGGATTATCATTGGGGACCCTTCTCCAGGCCTTTGATTCATGTTGTTAAGTGGACCTTATAAGGAAGCTACCATGGTAATATCTCCCTCTTTCTACTGTATTGGTGTCCTCAGGACCTGTGACAGAGCGGGGAGCAATAAGACATGTTAAACTGGCATTTTGGCACTTTGTGAAAAATATGTGGCTTTTGGTTGTAGTTTGGGCACTCAATCTCTAAAAGGTTCGCCATCACTGCCTTAGAGGGTCTAAGAAATATAAAAAAAAAAAAAATTTAAAAAAAGTTTTTAAAAAGTATAAAAAATAATAAAAAACCTAAATCCTAGAACTGACGTCAAACGTAATAAACAGTAAATATCACAAACACGTTCGGTATCGTTGCGTCTCTAAATGCCCCATCTCTCAAAATATAAAAAAGTTATTGCCGGCGGTGACCCCCATAACTGAAAATAGTGCCCAAAATGTAATAAAAAGTGACAACAATGAAAACGTCAGCTCGTTTCGCAAAAAAAAAAAGCCCCTCACGCAGCTCAATGCACTAAAGTATAAAAAAGTTATTAGTGTGAGAAGGCAATTTTTTTTTTGTACACATTTGTTTAATTTTGGAAAATGTATTAAAATGCAATAAAACCTGTATATAAATTTGGTATCAACGTTATTGTACTGAACCAAAGAATAAAGCGGAGGTGTTATTTGAAGCGCACAGTGAAAGGTGTAAAAACTGCGTTTTTTTGGCAATTTCCCATTTAAAATTTTTTTCCAGCTCCCCAGTACACAGCCTGGAATAATACATAACGCCACTGAGAAGTAGAACTTGTTACGCAAAAAATAAGCCCTCACACAGCTCCCTACACAGAAAAATGAAAACATTTTTGCGGATTTAAAAAGATTTTTGAAGTTTGAGAGCGAAAAATCGCTGCGTCCTTAAGGGGTTATGGTTTTTGTGCCAGTTTTCTGTCTGACTTTGCAATGAGAAGAACATGGAAACTGCTTGTACATGTATTTATAAAGTGTCTGCGGCTGCTCTGTGTCCGACAAGACAGAAAAAATGTGCAGCTAAAGGGGCTGTTACTGTCTGACCGTGCACCACATTTATTACTGAGTGCTCCACAATTCTGCAGCATGAACAAAGTGCACCAAAAAAAAAAATGGCGCCGACTTCTGGAGCAGTGCAGGGGGGGGGCAGACTCATGAAGAATGTGCACCATAATTCATGAATCTGGCACCCCCTGCACACTACACAGGTAACTGCACATAGTACACACTGCATCATACACAGGACACTGCACATAGTACACACCCTGCACATAGTACACACTGCACATACTACATACTGCACATAGTACACACTGCACATAGTACACCCCCTGCACACTACACAGGTAACTGCACATAGCACACACTGCATCATACACAGGACACTGCACATAGTACACACACTGCACATAGTACACACTGCACATAGTATACACTGCACATAGTACACAGGAAACTGGATATAGTACACAATGCACATAGTACACAGGACACTACACATAGTACACCCTGCACATAGTACACACCGCACATAGTACACACTACATATAGTACCCACTGCACATAGTACACCCTGCACATAGTACACAATGCACATGGTACACACCGCACATGGTACATACCGCACATGGTACACACCACACATAGTACACACTGCACATAGTACACACTGCACATAGTACACACCCTGCACACTACATAGGACACTGCACATAATACACACTGCTCTATAGAGAGGACACTGCACACAGTACACAATGCACATAGTACACAGGACACTGCACATAGCACACACTGCACATAGTACACACTGCACATAGTACACAGGACAATGCACATAGTACACATCGCACATAGTACACACTGCACATAGTACACACCACACATAGAACACAGCCTGCACACTACATAGGACACTGCACATACTACACACTGCACTATAGACAGGACACTGCACATAGTATACAATGCACATAGTACACACTGCACATAGAACAACCCCTGCACACTACGTAGGACACTGCACATAGTACAAACTGCACATAGTACACAGGACACTACACATAGTACACACCCTGCACATAGTACACACTGCACTATACACGGGACACTGTATATAGTACACCCAGCACATAGTACACAGGACACTACACATAGTACACACTGCACATAGTACACTCTGCACATATTACACACTGCACATAGTACACACCCTGCACATAGTACACACTGCACATGGTACACACTGCACATGGTACACACCGCACATAGTACACCCTGCATGTAGTACACCCTACACGTAGTACACACTGCACATAGTACACCCTGCACATAGTACACCCTGCACATAGTACACACTGCACATAGTACACCCTGCACATAGTACACCCTGCACATAGTACACACCGCATGTAGTACACACCGCATGTAGTACACACCGCACTTAGTACACACCGCACATAGTACACACCGCACATAGTACACACCACACATAGTACACACTGCACATAGAACACACCCTACACACTACATAGGACACTGCACATACTACACACTGCACTATAGACAGGACACTGCACACAGTACACAATGTACATAGTACACAGGACACTGCACATAGTAAACACTGCACATAGCACACACTGCACATAGTACACACAGCACATAGTGCACACCACACATAGTACACACTGCAAATAGAACACACCCTGCACACTACGTAGGACACTGCACATACTACACACTGCACTATAGACAGGACACTGCACATAGTATACAATGCATATAGTACCCAGGACACTGCACATAGTACACACTGCACATAGTACACACTGCACATAGAACACCCCCTGCACACTACATATGACACTGCACATAGTACACACCCTGCACATAGTACACACTGCACTATACACGGGACACTGTACATAGTACACACATCACTGCACATAATACACACTGCACATAGTGACCACTCAACATAGTAAACAATACACATAGTACACACTGCACATAGTACACATCCTGCACATAGTACAGACCTTTGTCAAGATGAATCATTCTTGGATCGGCAAGGATTTCAACTCACCAATGCCTAATGCATCAGATTAGATCAGCCATGACGCCTCCTCCAAACGCTGAGAAATGAGTCGGGGTTCTAACTACCTGCCTCAGCTACTATTCTGATGCTGCCACCCGCCTGATGCCACACATCTGCTGCTAGTTGCACCATCTGCCTCCTACCATCTTTACCAGGGACTGGAATTGTCCGCCACCTCCACACTATATCATGGTGCCACTCTGCAGGCTCCTGCTGCTTCTGATGCCACCTTCACACTATATCATTGTGCCACTCTGCGGGCTCCTGCTGCTTCTGATGCCACCTTCACACTATATCATTGTGCCACTCTGCGGGCTCCTGCTGCTGCTTCTGATTCCACCTTCACACTATATGATTGTGCCACTCTGCTGGCTCCTGCTGCTGCTGCTTCTGATGCCGCCTTCACACTATATCATTGTGCAACTGTGCGGGCTCCTGCTGCTGCTGCTTCTGATGCCGCCTACACACTATATCATGGTGCCACTCTGCGGGCTCCTGCTGCTGCTGCTTCTGATGCCACCTTCATACTATATGTTTGTGCCACTCTGCGGGCTTCTACTGCTGCTGCTTCTCATACCACCAACACAGTATATCATTGTGCGACTCTGCCACTCTTGCTGCTTCTGATGCCACCTTCACACTATATCATTGTGCCACTCTGCAGGCTCCTGCTGCTTCTGATGCCACCAACACACTATATCATTGTGCCACTCTGTGGGCTCCTCCTGCTGCTGCTGCTACTGATGCCACCTTCACACTATATGATTGTGCCACTCTGCGGGCTCCT